>JAQGDQ010000262.1:216977-317239 GCA_030141605.1 Tubiluchus corallicola | reverse complement strand
GCAATACGTAACTACATTGTACTTCGTTCAGTTACGTATTGCTTACAATTTCAATTTTGAAATATACAAAAAAACAACACATATATACAATTTCAATTTTCAAATATACAAAAAACAACACATATATACAATTTCAATTTTCAAATATACAAAAAACAACACATATATACAATTTCAATTTTCAAATATACAAAAAAACAACACATATATACATTTTCAATTTTGAAATATACAAAAAAACAGGACATATATACAATTTCAATTTTCAAATATACAAAAAAACAACACATATATACAATTTCAATTTTGAAATATACAAAAAAACAACACATATATACAATTTCAATTTTGAAATTTACAAAAAACAAGACATATATACAATTTCAATTTTCAAATATACAAAAAAACAACACATATATACAATTTCAATTTTCAACTATACAAAAAAACAACACATATATACATTTTCAATTTTGAAATATACAAAAAAACAGGACATATATACAATTTCAATTTCCAAATATACAAAAAAAACAACACATATATACAATTTCAATTTTGAAATATACAAAAAAACAACACATATATACAATTTCATTTTTCAAATATACAAAAAAACAACACATATATACAATTTCAATTTTCAAATATACAAAAAAACAACACATATATACAATTTCAATTTTCAAATATACAAAAAAACAACACATATATACAATTTCAATTTTCAAATATACAAAAAAACAACACATATATACAATTTCAATTTTCAAATATACAAAAAAACAACACATATATACAATTTCAATTTTCAAATATACAAAAAAACAACACATATATACAATTTCAATTTTGAAATATAATGACACTATATACAAACAAAACAATTACTAATAAAACAGACGTTATTTAATCTTCATGTTAGTTATATTAGTTATTTAATGAAAAGTTTAATGATTAGTATTTAAAAAAAATAAATTACTAATTTATTCTTAATTCAATCATCTTTACTGGATGATTGACTGGTCAAGTGACTAATTAACTGACAATTAAATTTATTTGTTTATATATCTTTGTTTGTCTTTCTATTATTTTGCTCGAACATTTTCATTCGTTTGTTCATTTAGTCGGTCAGTTAGTAATTCGTTCATTCATTTAATTATGCATTTCTTTACTTGTTCATTTAATAAATCATTTATTCATTCATTCGTTTGTTCGTTCGTTCGTTCATTTGTTCTTTCATTCATTCATTCATTCATTCATTCATTCATTCATTCATTCATTCATTCATTCATTCATTCATTCATTCATTCATTCATTCATTCATTCATTCATTCATTCATTCATTCATTCATTCATTCATTCATTCATTCATTCATTCATTCATTCATTCATTCATTCATTCATTCATTCATTTAATTCGTTCGTTCGCTCGTTCATTCAATTCATTCATTCAATAAAATCGTACCGTTTCAAGGTTAAAATTAAGGCCTATAGTGTTAAACTCAGCGGCTGGCTTTATTTGTGCTTGTGGCGCCACCTATCACGCCGAAAAAAGCAGAATTATAGAGTAGCAGGCGTTAAACTTGTTTGTCATTTTCTTAGAATCAGACAACACGGTTTATGAAATATATTCATTCTTACCTAACGTATTATTTCAGTCCATGGAGACGCTAATAATGCTAAAGCTTATTGGTACTAATCGTTTTGTCGCTGTGACTACAGAGTTAAATTACGATGCCAACGAATTCTCAACGTTCAAAGCTGCTGCGAATGAGATTTTGTTCGAGTTGAATTTATTCATGACAACTTGCCTGTGGAGAGCTTTCTGTAAAAGCATAATTTATATTCTGCTTATCGCGAAGAGGAGTTACACAAAAGCTTATACCACTTATGCATAATAACACTAGTAATATACGGCAGCGCTGTGTTGATATTAACACTGGTGAAAATAAAGATGAGTTCAATAGTAGATCATTTCAGATTCACTTTATTGAGACGTAAAAAGCGTTGAATTAATTGAATGGATGAAGGCTTGAATGAATAGGAGCGGTTTGAATGAATGAATGAATGGATGAATTGATTGAACGAACGAACGAACGCACAGACGAGCGAACGAACGAATTAAATGAATGAATGAATGAATAAATGAATAAATGAACGAATTGAATGAATGAATTGAATGAACGAGCGAACGAACGAATTAAATGAATGAATGAATGAATGAATGAATGAATGAATGAATGAATGAATGAATGAATGAATGAATGAATGAATGAATGAATGAATGAATGAATGAATGAATGAATGAATGAATGAATGAATGAATGAATGAATGAATGAATGAATGAATGAATGAATGAATGAATGAATGAATGAATGAATGAATGAATGAATGAATGAATGAAAGAACAAATGAACGAACGAACGAACAAACGAATGAATGAATAAATGATTTATTAAATGAACAAGTAAAGAAATGCATAATTAAATGAATGAACGAATTACTAACTGACCGACTAAATGAACAAACGAATGAAAATGTTCGAGCAAAATAATAGAAAGACAAACAAAGATATATAAACAAATCAATTTAATTGTCAGTTAATTAGTCACTTGACCAGTCAATCATCCAGTAAAGATGATTGAATTAAGAATAAATTAGTAATTTATTTTTTTTAAATACTAATCATTAAACTTTTCATTAAATAACTAATATAACTAACATGAAGATTAAATAACGTCTGTTTTATTAGTAATTGTTTTGTTTGTATATAGTGTCATTATATTTCAAAATTGAAATTGTATATATGTGTTGTTTTTTTGTATATTTGAAAATTGAAATTGTATATATGTGTTGTTTTTTTGTATATTTGAAAATTGAAATTGTATATATCTGTTGTTTTTTTGTATATTTGAAAATTGAAATTGTATATATGTGTTGTTTTTTTTGTATATTTGAAAATTGAAATTGTATATATGTGTTGTTTTTTTGTATATTTGAAAATTGAAATTGTATATATGTGTTGTTTTTTTGTATATTTGAAAAATGAAATTGTATATATGTGTTGTTTTTTTGTATATTTGAAAATTGAAATTGTATATATGTCCTGTTTTTTTGTATATTTCAAAATTGAAAATGTATATATGTGTTGTTTTTTTGTATATTTGAAAATTGAAATTGTATATATGTGTTGTTTTTTTGTATATTTGAAAATTGAAATTGTATATATGTCTTGTTTTTTGTAAATTTCAAAATTGAAATTGTATATATGTGTTGTTTTTTTGTATATTTCAAAATTGAAATTGTATATATGTGTTGTTTTTTTGTATATTTGAAAATTGAAATTGTATATATGTCCTGTTTTTTTGTATATTTCAAAATTGAAATTGTATATATGTGTTGTTTTTTTGTATATTTGAAAATTGAAATTGTATATATGTGTTGTTTTTTTGTATATTTGAAAATTGAAATTGTATATATGTGTTGTTTTTTGTATATTTGAAAATTGAAATTGTATATATGTGTTGTTTTTTTGTATATTTCAAAATTGAAATTGTATATATGTGTTGTTTTTTTTGTATATTTGAAAATTGAAATTGTATATATGTCCTGTTTTTTTGTATATTTGAAAATTGAAATTGTATATATGTGTTGTTTTTTTGTATATTTGAAAATTGAAATTGTATATATGTCTTGTTTTTTGTATATTTCAAAATTGAAATTGTATATATGTGTTGTTTTTTTGTATATTTCAAAATTGAAATTGTATATATGTCTTGTTTTTTGTATATTTCAAAATTGAAATTGTATATATGTGTTTTTTTTTATATATTTCAAAATTGAAATTGAATATATGTGTTGTTTTTTTGCATATTTCAAAATTGAAATTGTATATATGTGTTGTTTTTTTGTATATTTCAAAATTGAAATTGTATATATGCATTGTTTTTTTGTATATTTCAAAATTGAAATTGTATATATGTCTTGTTTTTTGTATATTTCAAAATTGAAATTGTATATATGTCTTGTTTTTTGTATATTTCAAAATTGAAATTGTATATATGTTTGTTTTTTGTATATTTAAAATTGAAATTGTATATATGTTTGTTTTTTGTATATTTCAAAATTGAAATTGTATATATGTGTTGTTTTTTTGTATATTTCAAAATTGAAATTGTATATATGTCCTGTTTTTTTGTATATTTCAAAATTGAAATTGTATATATGTGTTGTTTTTTGTATATTTGAAAATTGAAATTGTATATATGTGTTGTTTTTTTGTATATTTGAAAATTGAAATTGTATATATGTGTTGTTTTTTTGTATATTTGAAAATTGAAATTGTATATATGTGTTGTTTTTTGTATATTTCAAAATTGAAATTGTACATATGTGTTGTTTTTTTGTATATTTGAAAATTGAAATTGTATATATGTGTTGTTTTTTTGTATATTTCAAAATTGAAATTGTATATATGTCTTGTTTTTTGTATATTTCAAAATTGAAATTGTGTGTATGTCTTGTATTTTTGGCACTAATAAATAAATATCTAAATGAATGAATAAACAGCAATTACTAATTATTACTACGAAAACAGTTACTCTCAGCTAAACAGAATAAACAAAAAGATTTAAATTAAAACTTGAATTAGGAATGATATCTTTCGAAGTGGCCAAATTCATTATCAACTCTATTTTCTCTGATATACTAACATCAGTGCCCTAAACCGCAGGATAATTTTATCCTTGACTTCTCATTCATGTAATCAAACAAGACACCACAAAACAATCGATGTTTTTATTTACACTATAATGACAGTTTCCTTTTATCGGCCGGATTAAATCGACGGTCATAGTGTATCGTTCTCTGCACATGTCTCAAGCCAACTGAAGATCATCAGTAGTCATTTACATTCCTATAGTCTCCCTTAACCTGTTTATTTACGAAACCATAAACTGTCATCCGAAACCAATTCTTTCTTTGAAGAGCATTAGGCCGGTGGAATTGTCACCCTAATCCTCAGAAAACGACTTCAGAATTGGGGAGACGTATGGAAAGGGGAGTATTAACCAATAGGCTAAGTAGGTTATTGCCTAGGGCGTCAAAGTTTGAGGGGCGTCACATTTCAGAAAAAATATTATTCTCCTCGAAAAATGTGCACTTTCATTTTCATGTAAAGGGCACATTTTATAACCCACCACAGGCAATTACTGCAAGCAGCTTTATATAAGGGCCACTTAACGAGCAGACGCAAGGTATTACACAACAAGCCTGCTTCAATATAAGCGCTATGCAAATACATGTAGCTAATAACGATCACGTAGAAACTAGGTTAACAGTGTTTCTAATACACCACAAGTAATTGTTTAACCTGTTTATTACATAAATAACCATAAATTCACAATAGAGAAGGGTGGCACAGAGCTATCAGCCTAGGGAGTCGTAAAGTCTTGATACGCCCCTGCGTATAGAGGCATTTTATCGTTGATATGGAAAATTGCGCAGTATGGAAGCAGTGGAAAAAAGTTCCGTTTCATCATCAATAGTGTTCCAGACCATGAGAGTTTAATTTTGTTTTGACACTATGATTTCGTTATGATTTTTAAGAGGGACAAATTTGATGCAATCTGCTGGACCAGGAGTGACCCGGGCTGGCATACAAAAATAAATAACTGTACTTTTTGAAATCTGTTTTTACAATTCTGTTCTACACATCATCTGTCCTCTTTCAAAAAACATCCTTGTTTAAAACTATGCATTATTCGTCGGATCTATTCATTCGTTCGTTCGTTATTCTTTTATTCGTGCGTTCCTTCATCTGTTCATTCATTTCGTTTCTTCTTTTATTCACTGTCCTGTCCTAACGGCAAACTTGCCAGTCGTCAGCACATTTGTTCAACTGGTCACCACTCCAATTACTGACTGCACGAATGATCGACTAAGTGCTTGTTGACTGACTGGCTGCCTGTCTCAGCAAATGACCGGTCACCAGCCGGTAAATTCAACTTGCTTTATTGCTTGGTAAGTTACCTGGCTCGTTGATTGGTTACTAACATGTGGTTGAATCACATTGCTTATGATTCACAAAATTAAATTGGTACTAGAACCGACGACAGCGCCACTGCTTCTGCCTCTTTTCCAACACAGTTTATCTTTCTGCGAACCGAAATCAATCGTGTTCAATGATCATACAATGACGGGACCAGAATCTTTCTCATTATCAAGATGTTTCAGACACGTTAGGGTGTTTCTACATCCTCGTGCAACTAGGTAAATCCTTCCACGTCTGTGTGGCAGATAAAAAACACCCAGAATGAGCAGTGAATCGACGGTTGCCCATCCATTTATTTGCTAGCCCCACTATTGATTAACTTCCGTAGTATACAATGCGATGAAACCTGTAGACTAGAACGGTACGAAACCCGACTGTCATCCATCCATTTAATGACTATGTTGAGTATTGCTTAACTTTAATCGATAAGCACACACAATACCAAGTCAATTCATTTTCCCATTCACGGTTTAATTCAAATCCACCAAAGCGTTATATGAGATAACGTCCAAGATTTCCCAGAATTCTTTGCGTTTTACGACTTAGTAAAACCCGATGGCCATCCATCCATTCATTTACTGATCACATTAACTATTGCTTAACTTCAATCGCTAAGCGCACACAATACCAAGGCGGCTATTCACCTCATTTTTTCGTTCACCGATCAATTGAAATCCACCAAAACGTCATATGAGATTTTGTCCTAGATTTCCCAGAATTCTTTGCGCTTTACGGCTTAGTAAAACACGTGTGAAAAAGAACCATCAATGGCGCCATATCACCGGTAACGAATATCCCACTTGTTAAACTGTCTTAACCAAGCAGTTCTTGTAGTTTCTGAGTTGTTTTTGCACCAAAAGTGCTTTAGTAATTCAGCAACAGCGCGTAGTCAAGCGATGACGGGTTTCAAAAGTTCTTAAGAAAGAAGTAGATATGCCTTCGATCATAAACTATCTGTGTGGCACAAACATTAGGCTAAACAGATGTAAGCAAATGTTCCTTCTCATAAAATATTTAGTGGTTTTTACGAGAGATAAAAGAGTCTTATAGCTGCTTTAATCGAGCAAGGTCTAGACAAATGCACACAAACATTAAAAATAGTAGCACGGACTCAAAGCCAGTTTAATTTAGTATTAATAAGAAAGAGCCTGTAGTTTAAACCAAATTTTAAGTTTAAGCCAAAAATTAAGCCAAAGCAATGAGCTATATAAAACTATATATATATATAATAATAATCTTTATTTGCCATGAAAAATCGATATTCATAACTATAAAAGCATAAAAGAACATCGCAGCATGAGAATAAATGTCACACAACTGTTAAAGGCAAATGCGTCCAGTGCAACAATATAAAAACTACTGTGCCAAAAATTTAAAACAAAATATACATTATAATGTTACACGCAAATTGTAATAGACTATATACAACATATACATACAATTTAAAATGGACGTGGGTAAATAAAATTTGCGGATGAGTATATATTATCGTTTACGTATGTAGGGTTTTCAGCTAGTCGTCAGCACTTTATTTACAATCAAATTACAACAGTCAAAATTCATCACTGAATTAAAACTGCAACTATAGTACTGATGAATTTTTTTACTGTATCTGTAGTTCTTAATACTTTTAGGTGTCACGCTATTACAAACAAAAAACAAAGTTGTGCTTCTTTAAAGCACCAGAAGACCCTCAACTTACATAAAGCTTGAAAAATTCGTCTCGAAATTTCATACCGCTTAAATAATGCCTTTTTGCATGCAGGGCTTGCATCGGCCGTAACGCTGTATAAAACGTGTAAATTTAAACTCCCGCGATGACCGTTAGGGGCAGCCATTTTAATGGTAAGTCGTTTGAAACAAGTTTAGATAACAATGAGTAAAGTTTGAAAAAAATAATCAGAGCATTCGTAGCATATTTGCTGCTAACAGAGTAAAATTTTAAATTACTGAATCTTGCCAATAAGATTAAAAATACGTTTTTGGTTAAGGATTGGCGCACCCAGCAAGGTGAGTCAGCGACATTTTACCAATTGGCACAAACATTTTAAGTTATTGTTTCTAGTTACGTATATCTTTCAAGCAGGTAAACAAAATGCTAAGTAATATAACTTTGCATAGAAAATTTTTTGGGACATAATTTAACATTTGATTTTCTTCCCCTGATTCACGTGTGCGTAAGTAACGTCATGTAATGGCGACTTCAGAACAGTATTCCGAGTGATTTAAAATGAAATTAACAGATATTCCTTTCAACGCGCATAAGATATATGCATAAAATTGCTATAAAGTAATATAATTTTTTAAGGTGATTTTTCAGAAACCTACTTCAGGTACCCCTTTTCTTGTCCTTTAAATTCGGTAACATTGGAGTAAGGAATAATACTGAATGACACCTTACAACAACTAGTGACAACAGTTTCATTAGAAAGAATAACAACAGGCACACAATAGCACTAAATATCAACAATTGTATGAAACTATACACAAATGAATGATCGATAACTGGCTACATCGTAAAAATGTCAGCGCTATATATATATGTATGTATATAATGTATGTGTGTCATCAAGGTTGCTTAAGTATAATTTAGAACGAACAATTTCTACTTATGTATTTATTATGTATAAAATAGGTATTTTAACATTATTGTAAATAGTCATTTCGTTTTAATTGAACCTGCGCAAATACAGGGAAACAGTCAACACTACATTCTGCTGAGTCGGCTCTCTCTCTCTCTCTCTCTCTCTCTCTCTCTCTCTCTCTCTCTCTCTCTCTCTCTCTCTCTCTCTCTCTCTCTCTCTCTCTCTCTCTCTCTCTCTCTCTCTCTCTCTCTCTCTCTCTCTCTCTCTCTCTCTCTCTCTCTCTCTCTCTCTCTCTCTCTCTCTCTCTCTGTCTCTTTGAAAATAACAAGGCCTTGCATAAACGTAGAAAAAAGCTCATTAACACAATACCCCGAACAGCTGTGTTGTTCTTACTGAATTATAAACAGTGAGCATTAAACGTCCGCTAATTGTCAGAACAATTAAAATCTGTTTTACACGTCGATTCCAAAACTCAATTAGCAATGCAACTTAATGGAGTTTTACATTGTAATTATTAATTTCATCACGAGGATGCATAATTAATTACAACATTCGGATGAAGGTCAAAGAGAACTAAATTAAACATGTTAATATTATTACAGTTTTTGACGTTCATTACGCTTGATTAAGCGATGGTTTGTATTAATTGATGCATTGGGAATTTCGGAAGGGCACTAGGCACCAGTCCAATCAGTAATGAAGTTAAAGTCAATTAATAATTAAATTTACAAGTAGCGTCACTGGAATGCAAAATCTTTAAATGACACAAAAATCATTTCATGGGTTTTCAAATATCTTCTTCACACTGCTCAGTATACTAATTACGTGTGTGGCACTAGCTTGTTAAACTTACATAGGTTAAGGCTAACAGCTCTGGAAGCATTTAAAGTTCTTTATGGTAACTATTCGTCATATATCTTTATAGTTTATTTATTTCCACTCTGCATCTAACAGTTATAATAAAAATACAGATAATTTCACTGAAGTAAATATAAATATAAATGCAATATTATCCAGAAATTACAAAAGAGATTCTTATGCAGCATATACATGTGCAAATTACATTACAGAATAATTTTGATGCATACAGTTTGAGCGTAAAAGCATAGCTTGACAGGCCAAACTGTACGTGGAAATCTTAAAGAAGTGATTAATAATTGAAATAATGATAATATATACATAAAAGTGGGGGGGGGGGTAGTGAATGAAAGATGAAATGGAGCGAGAACTAAGAAAAACTGTGATCATGATTATAAAGTGTTCAGTAACCTGTTGAGCATAGTCACGTTTTATTAAGATTACTGTGGAAAAAGAATGCAGGTGATCACCATTATCAAATTGTGTTACTCTCAATACTTTTGAAATATTTCTTTTCTGACGGTTTTTTTAAAAGTTGAAAGGGAGTGACTACATTTTGAATTGCGGCTTAGTCTATTCCATAGGACTGGTCCCATATAGCTAATAAAATTCCTTAAAACAAACAAATCACTGTATAGTTTTAGATATACAAATATGTAAGAAGTTACAAATATGTTGCATTAAATGATTGTTTTAATGCTTTTTAAGAAAGTTTTACTGACATGAAAAGTTGAATCTTGCTGGTATTCTCCTTAAAACAAACAAATCACTGTATAGTTTTAGATATATCATTATCATTATCGTTATCGTTATCGTTGTCGTTGTCGTTGTCGTTGTCGTTGTCGTTGTCGTTGTCGTTGTCGTTGTCGTTGTCGTTGTCGTTATCGTTATCATTATCGTTATCGTTGTCGTTGTCGTTGTCGTTGTCGTTGTCGTTGTCGTTGTCGTTGTCGTTGTCGTTATCGTTATCGTTATCGTTATCGTTATCGTTGTCGTTATCGTTATCGTTATCGTTATCGTTATCGTTATCGTTAGCGTTATCGTTAGCGTTATCGCTATCGCTATCATTATCATTATTATTTATATTACCTTAGATTTTTCCATTAATTGTCAATAAACTTATCGCGATGTTACATAAACATTGAAATATATAAAAAAACTCACGAAAATGTGGTGAAACCCAAAAAGCTACAGCTATTTGAGTAACTTTGTGTAACAGTGTAACATGTTAAATTTGACAACCACGCTAATTTTTTGGCAAAGCCGTTATCGTCGTCGGTGTTTTTTACTCAATCCTTCTTTTCTTCTTGGTTTTTCTTATTCGTCTTCTTCGTTATTTTTTCTTCTTTTTACGCACCTTTGAGTTACCGTTTGAACACCCTACGTAAGTACCATATCTCAAACTTTGCGATTGGTGCAACGTTTTAATTAGTAACAGGGCAAAAAGGTACATTAACAACCCACAGTTCATGTAACTACAACACTGACACCCTTAACAAAGCAGTAAAATAATTATTCCTTTAAGTCCTATGTAGGCGGGACAGCAGCCCTATAATCCTTCCTCGTTTCGCTAATTCCGGTGAAATTTAGCTTCTTTTGTCTCAGCATTTGGCTATCTTTCAATCAGCATTTGGCTATCTTTCACCAACACAACGGATTTTATGTTATAATCTGTTAATTAAATTGTTCATTAGCTGTGAGATTTAGCAGGGCTGATTGAGCGGCTGTCAGTTGTGTATTAATTATCCTCCACGCTAATCTCAGTGCCCTGAGCCGCTAGGGACGCTGGCTTTTCAATTGTTTATATTGCTCAGTTTATTAATTATATTAATTACATTCGCCAAGGTAGACAGGCGATGTAATGTTACTAGTGTTATGCAAAGTAATTAAGTAAGACAGGAAGTGAACAAGTGAGTGAGTGAATGAGTGAGTGAGTGAGTGAGGGAGGGAGGGAGGGAGGGAGTGAGTGAGTGAGTGAGTGAGTGAGTGAGTGAATGAGTGAGTGAGTGAGTGAGTGAGTGAGTGAGTGAGTGAGTGAGTGAGTGAGTGAGTGAGTGAGTGAGCGAGCGAGCGAGTGAGTGGGTTTTGTATGTGTGGGTGGGTGGTTGAGTGAGTGAGTGAGTGAGTGTTCGTGAATAAGCAAAATGCACAGTAAATGAATAAAATTGATTGATTGATTGATTAATTAACTTGCAAGATTAAATAACAGATGAACAAACAAAATGAGTGTGGAAGCAAACGATTAATCTAGTAAGAGAATGAAGAAATTAGCGGATGAACAAATGAACTGACAAACAAATAAATTGAAGGCAAACATATAACTAAAATCGTTTACACAAAATATATTTAAATTATAAATCGCGACTTTGATATAGTATTCTATGGTATTGCGTTAGATGATGATCCCCATTTGTCATCAACGTCAAAAAATTCCTTCCTTGGCGCCAGGTGGCTCTCATTTGATGATATAATACGCTAGATTTCGATCCCGCCACAACCACTGCGTATGAATAAATCATGCGGCATGCACTAGGTGTATAAAAAAATTGTAGAAAATAAAATAAAATTAGAAAGTCGAAAATATTTTTCCAAAACGGGTCTTGAACCAATGTCTTTTGCTTCATGAACAGCATTGCTAATTTTCATTTGGTTTAAACTGTATATATTAGTACACTAAAAATTGAGGCAATACATACATGAACAACTGAAATCGTATAACGGTACTAAGTAATTTTCATTTGTTAACATTACAAGTAAGTTAACATTATATGTAAAAAATTACAAACTTATACTATGCAGCAGACAAAAACAAAAAATACGTCTTGATTAAAATTCTATTTTGATATCAATAAACAAAAATTGCTATTTTCTTAGTCCTCTAGTCTCTGGTGTTTATGCTTTTTTTTTAATATTTGTAGTGTTACTTTCTGATAACACAAAATCATAACATCACATTCAATATTTGTTGTAAATTCATTATTAAATCTTTGCGTCTGCTTTAGGTTCGTCGGCGCCTTACATGCCTAGCTGATACTTAGTCAAATAAATTTTCAATTTAATTAAGAGATTAGCAAATTAATTAACATCTAACAAGAAAACAGAATTACAATAACAACATTTGCTCGCTCTAATCCCAGAAAGATTACATTGTTGTTATTGCAATTAAAAACTCTTACTACACGATTATTAAAATTTATGAGTCTTCTATGGCAAATTGTGCCAAATTTTGTTCAGTAGGATAAACTGTTAATGCTACACTGCAGAATAATGTCGTAAACACATAGGCCTGTAAAATGATAGTTAACAAACAGAATTTTAAAGTCTGAATTTACGGTGCAAGCGTAAAGTGTACAGTGTCAGTATAAAAGCCTGCGCAGGGCCTAATTATAGTAATTAGACTATGTATATTTAAATGTATTTATATAATATAATGTATTTGCAGTTCGGTTCGCTTCAGTCCGATATCCAACACTGAATGAATGAATGAATGAATGAGTGAGTAAGTGAGTGTGTAAGGGAGTGAGTGAGTGAGTGAATTAATGAATGAATGAGTGAGTGAGTGAGTGAGTGAGTGAGTGAGTGAGTGAGTGAGTGAGTGAGTGAGTGAGTGAGTGAGTGAGTGAGTGAGTGAGTGAGTGAGTGAGTGAGTGAGTGAGTGAGTGAGTGAGTGAGTGAGTGAGTGAGTGAGTGAATGAGTGAGTTTGGATGGTTTTTTCTAGCGACTAGCCACGATAGTCCTATTCTGTTGGAATATTGTATTTTGTTATTTTTATATAAACACGTTTTTATTTGTTCATATTAAAAAACCAAGGTGAACAGATTAAAAATGTTGATTTGACGGTACGCCAGGCTTGTACATGCGCTAAAAATTACAAATTATATGTAGAATTAACAGTAAAGATTCGGACATTGGCAAAGTGCCTTTACTCTGTAATCTACCAGATTTCCAACTAACTTATAATTACTAAAGTACTGAATATTGACAAATCTGTACATCTGAATCTTCTGGTCTCCTCAGTATATATATATATATATAAATCTTTATTGCAAAAATTATACACTAGTACAGATTAAAACAAATTATATCATATATAAAATCTGTGTATAACCAGTCAGTGATTGACAGACTGATTTGTGCAATTGTGTCAATTTGTAAAAAATTATGAGAATAAAAAGATTAAAACACTATATTACATATTTACAAATTTGTCGACATGATCACATGATGGTGACTTATGAAATTGTGAATTTTAATACTTTTTGATAGTTTTTGTTACTTTTTTGTCATGTAAGTTTCCATACGAGTCGTATATTTTTATACCATATACTCTCTGCACTAACTGAAATATGAGAACATTTTCATCGTGGCTTAGTTGTTGATTACAGATTACAGGAAAGTTGATATTTATTCTGTGTATTGAGATGGTCAACAGCTGTGATATTAGATATACATAAATCATAACGTTTTTGGTGGAGTTCGTGTCTGCTTGTCAGTATTCAAATGGCAATCTAACAGATAGCAGTGAATATTTTCAGAACGATATCAACACAAATCATTTTTACTAACAATACTTTGTTATTTAGAACATGGTAGTGATGTTCATCATCATCATCCAATGACTCATACGTCCAGGGACATGATTCTGCTCACCTTCCTATGCCAGGACTCCCTGCTCGCCACAATGCCCCCAAAACATTTATTTCTAAGGATCAATGCTGAAGTGTTTAAATCTTTCTGTGTATAATCTGAATATGTTAACATTTGTCCTCCTGCAGGTTTTTAGTAGGTTCTATGGCTTGTTGAAGAGCTATCTTCACTGGAATATCATCTGGTAGTCTAAGCATATGCCCAATCCATCTTAAACGGCGTCTTTTTATTTTTCTTGTCCAAGGTTCTTCTTTTATTTTTTCATAAAGATCTTTGTTTGAAATTTTCTTTGGCCATCTAATACCCAAAATGTTTCTGTAATTTCGCCTTTGAAACGCATCGATTTCAGCTTTATGATTTGCTTTTAATGTCCAGAGCTCAGAATTATACAGAAATACAGTTTCAACAAAGGCTGAGAATATTCTAATTTTTGTTTCCAAAGAAATCTTCCTATTCTCAAAAACTTTTGTTATTATTAGTAGTAATGTTATTATTTGGGTGAACGCGATCTAACTCAGCCATGACGTCATTGATATTACGTAAGCACACTCTGCTTGATAGTCCATTGATCCATGATGATTCAGTGAGCGATTTCGTTTCTGTCTAAGTTTTTTTGAAGGAAATAACGTCCTCATAAACTCCTAATGATCAAGCAAAATTTATAATAGCGATCTTTATGTAGTTTATTGTCGCCAACATTGTGGTCAAGGCAGCGGCAAAAGCGAGGCATGGTGATGATCATGGTGATTACGATGATGATGACGGTGATTTTGTGGTGATGATGATGGTGTTGGTGTTGGTAATGGTGGTGATGATGGTAGCGACGACGACGACGACGACGACACTGCTCTCAGGATGAATGCAATTGTATTCATAGGAAATTCAAGTGAAGCGGAACGAAATAATCTTAGACATCGAAAAATATCTGACTAATGATTATTACTAGATTTACACACTAGATCGTGCAATTAATGTTACAAAGGTCTGTGTTAGTAACGGTAGCTAATCCTAATATTACAAGCGATACGCCGGGGTCTCTAAGTACTACGATACAAATACAGATGACGTTTTGGCGCCATCTGTGAACGAACTTAGTAACAAAACCGGTTTGGCGAATAAGTAACAAACAAACTGGGCAAGATTTGAATGAAATAAAGAAGTTTTAATATTTCGAACTTCGCATTGACAAACTTTTCATATTTCTTACAGTAGTTCAGCTGTTTAGGCCTGTTCTACTTTTTCAGCAATGAAGCAAGTAACAGACGGTACGCTATAAGCACTGATATCCATGCACTGTTACAAAACCATTAATGTCTTCCAAAGCTATGTACCTAATTGTGTTTCCAAAAAATTTATGTATTTAATAGTAACAGTAATTTAAAATTACTTTATTTCATAGTAATTTGTCTTTTGATTATGCATAAAGCATGAAGTTAATTTATACTATCATCATCATCATCATCATCATCATCATCATCATCCAATGAATCACACGCCCAGGGACATGATTCTGCTCACCTCCTATGCCAGATCATCATTATCATCCAATGAATCATACGTCCAGTGACATGATTCTGCTGACCTCCTATGCCAGATCATCATTATCATCCAATGAATCATACGTCCAGTGACATGATTCTGCTGACCTCCTATGCCAGATCATCATGATCATCCAATGAATCATATGTCCAAGGACATGATTCTGCTCACCTCCTATGCCAGATCATCATCATCATCATCCAATGAATCATACGTCCAGTGACATGATTCTGCTCACCTCCTATGCCAGATCATCATCATCATCCAATGAATCATTCGTCCAGTGACATGATTCTGTTCACCTCCTATGCCAGATCATCATCATCATCCAATGAATCATACGTCCAGTGACATGATTCTGCTCACCTCCTATGCCAGATCATCATCATCATCCAATGAATCACACGTCCAGTGACATGATTCTGCCCACCTCCCTATGTCAGATCATCATCATCATCCAATGAATCACACGTCCAGGGACATGATTCTGCTCACCTCCTATGCCAGATCATCATCATCATCCAATGAATCACACGTCCAGTGACATGATTCTGCTCACCTCCTATGCCAGATCATCATCATCATCCAATGAATCACATGTCCAGTGACATGATTCTGCTCACCTCCTATGCCAGATCATCATCATCATCCAATGAATCATACGTCCAGTGACATGATTCTGCTCACCTCCTATGCCAGATAATCATCATCATCATCCAATGAATCACACGTCCAGTGACATGATTCTGCTCACCTCCCTATGCCAGATCATCATTCATCATCCAATGAATGACACGTCCAGTGATATGATTCTGCTCACCTCCCTATGCCAGGATTCCCTGCTCGCCGCAATGCCCCAAGTGCATTTATTTCTAAGGATCAATGCTGAAGTGTTTAAATCTTTCTGTGCAAAATCTAAATATGTTAACATTTGTCCTCCTGCAGGTTTTTAAGCTGGTTCTATGGCTTGTTGAAGAGCTATCTTCACTGGAATATCATCAGGTAGTCTAAGCATATGCCCAATCCATCTTAAACGGCGTCTTTTTATTTTTCTTGTCCAAGGTTCTTCTTTTATTTTTTCATATAAATCTTTGTTTGAAATTGTCTTTGGCCATCTAATTCGTAAGTGCATCGTGGCTTTCCTTAAGCGCGCTGCTTAACTACTTCAAACTTCTGCAGCTTAGCTAATGTTCATACAAAAATTTATTACACTTTTGACGGAAATTGGTAGTCTTCTCTTTTATTTTCAGCTAAAGAAATGAGTGTTGCCATGCACATCTGGTAGCTTTGACCTATTTTCAGCTATAAAAATTAGTGTTGCCATGCACATCTGGCAGCTTTGTTCTATTTTCAGCTAAAGAAATGAGTGTTGCCATGCACATCTGGCAGCTTTGACCAATTCTCAGCTAAAGAAGTGAGTGTTGCCATGCACATCTGAAAATGAAGAGCAGCTAGGTGTGTTGATTAGGTCATACTATTATCTTTCTTCCTACCATTTCCTCTAACACATCCTTCTACCCTTCCTGTGTGATCTAACTTTTCTCCCAGTTCTTTTTTTTGTTCACTCATCCATTCTTTTTTATCGGGTTCACATGACAGTGGGCTCATACAAGCCTTTGCTTCTCTAGCCCACTGCAGTACAATTATTCTTTTATGATAACGATAGTGTATGATACATAACAATTTAATACAGTATGATGTAATAATTTTGATGTCACTGTGTGCTTAATGTCATTATATTGTACTGAATGTGATAATAATAATAATAAATAAATAAAATACTAATTACCATATCAAATAACTGAGCCACTAGGAGCTGATTCCCTTAAAAAAGAGACTAATATCCTTATTTCTAAATCCTTCTAACATTTTTCGTGGAAATTAAAATATGCCTAATTTGCCTTTTGCCCTGGCCAATCCTTTAAATAGCTTGATTAATACTTTAAACTGGGCAGCTTAATCATTTTGAAGGGCATTTAATTTTGTCTAGAACTTTTCCATAGTATGAGCAGAACACAGATGGAATGTATTATCTGGTCATATATTCAACAAGTGACCCGAATTGGCCTTGTAAACATGCAGGGATGTTTGTGTTTCTAAGACAAAAGTGTTTATAAATATGAATCTCTGTACATGTTTGAGAAATAATAGGAATTTAACAAGTATAAGCTCAATGCTTACTTATATTTCAGCTCTGTTTGTATAAATTAGACATTTTATCATGAAAAATAATAAATAATGCTCACAAAGTTGTTAATTTTTTCTGTGCTAGTTTGTTGATAAATTGACAATAATTCGTCTACATATTTTCAATTTTTGTTTTACATTTGTGGAAGTTGGAATTGTACATTGTAGTTAGGTGCTGCCATCTATGTGCTAATCTTGTTACATTCTACCAGCTGACTTACCTTCAATATAATTGTATGGTCCAGGACTACATACACAGTGGTTCTCTCCCTATCTAAAATTAATGGTTGTTATGAAGCCTGTGCAACTCTGCATAGGTCAAGTTCTATACCTGTATACTGGCTGTGAAACAGGTTTTAGTGACTGTTTTTGCTTTCTAGTTTTTGTTCAGTGCAGCAGTTTTGCTACTCATGTTTTCTGTAGTTTAATAAACACTTTTCTGTTGTGTCAAATGCAAATATTTATTATAGATTTTTGGTTCCTATCCATACTTCTCTGTGTTTAAACTCAATCATAACAAAGTGACTGAACAACAACTTCAAAAATGACTTTCACAACATTGTAAACTGCAGAAGAGTATGGGACACTGGGTCACGCATCAGGTCACCAATTAGGTCGTTGCCTGGGTCCAAGTCACGTGAATCTAAACTGGTTTTACTTCTAATATTTACACCAAAACATTTCATTTTTGTGTTGAACCACATTTATTATATAAATCTTATCACAAAAAATTAACAAAATGAAAATATATTAATTATCCCGTTGGATTTACTTACCAAAAATAACGATTTGAATATTATTGCTTATTCACCAACCTTATGTCGAACACTTGGAATTACACTTTACATTTATCAAAAAATTATTATTAGAATACTGGTCCCACATAATAATTATATCCATACATAAATCAACAAAGATTAACCTAGACAATAATAATTATTATTATGGTGGAATGTTCTGTATGGAAACTGTAATATGATTACAGCGAAATGCATTAATTATTAATATAATAATTATAACAAAATAATTTAATATAGTAAACAAGTTTAGCTCGCATATAATAATGTTATATTCATTTAGGCCTATATGGGTGCATTAGTTTATCATTTATATGACCAATTTTTCAGTAATAGAACAGTAACATGACATACTCCAGGCACAAAAACTAACTTTTTACTAAAGTTGTTTCAATTTAAGTAACTGTAAATCACGTGACAATTGCACAAAGCACGAAATACATAACCAACAATAAGAATATTTGAACACAAACGAAAATGTAACGATTTGTATTTAAAGTTGCTCATATTTGTAATTATATTGCTCATTTTTAGGCCACCAGATTTATCAAAAACACAAATCCGTAGAAAAACTACTTTTTTGAGCTACAAGCAATGACAAGAGCAGCAAAGTCAACCCTGACTAAACCAAAATTTCATATCAATTTTAACTTAGTTATTTTATAAGTTTATTTTCAATCTACCTATATAGACTATTGCCGTTGAACTGAAGTTCCAAATTCGACACAAATTCAGCAACAGGCAGTAATACGACAGGCTTATAGCCTAAATACGAATCGCCTCAAAAGTTCTCAACTCAGCTTGAATTTATTCACCATACAAGACTATATAAGTCATAAACTACATTTGAACATGAAAAAAAATCATATCTGAATACACTCCACAGACATAAGCAGTTGTAAAATCACTTTTTGACGTCTGCATAGCTACACTTTGCTTTCTATCAGTATCAGCTGCCCAAGACTCGAGTAAGAAAATAGAGCTTCCATGAAAATGAAACCCTACTTAAAGTCGTTAGATAATTAGTGAAAATATTAAGTAACGTTTAGGCCTAATACTGCACAGTATAACTTATTAGGAATGAATATCTTATAAAAAAATTTAATCACATTTTAATCTTGAGCAATAAAGTCATTAGTACTTATTACAGATATGAAAGGAACAAATTTTCACAAGATACTGCGGCGAAAGTCACATATAGTTTAACTCTCAGTGTCGTCAATAGGTGGCGCAACAATGCAAGACAGGTTAGAAGCGTACGTAGTACAGTGTTTAACTACGTGTACGACCAAGTTGGCAACTGCAATTACAACACCTAAATGCATGAACTCTCGACTTAAACACTGACATATTATACAGTAGAAAAACGGAAGACAATTCCTATTACTCTTGTTGGCACACTCATTAAGTTACAATGACGCAACAAATATCTATGATGCAGTATAAAAACCTGTTAAAGCCAGAATACAAAAACAAGGTAAAACGGTTTTGCAGACGGATCAACTGTGGAAGGCATGAAAACCACACAGCATAGTATGTATAACGAATAGACTGCCTGCGTCTGCAGTTATTATGCATTTTTGGTGCAATATAATTCCTTGAGCAAAACTGTTCAGTACGGCTAGAAAAAACTTACAATATTACAAATGACACTGTACTTCAACGTCATCATCATCATCATCATTATGGCAATGACAATGTAATATATAGGCGTCAATCTAGAAAAAATATTTACATCAATAATGTAATACAATAATGTAATGTAATAATAATGTAATAATGTTGAGGAATATTTGAAGATGTCTGAATATAATTTCAATACAAAACAAGTTAACAAAGTGAATAAATTTTACACCAGTACAAAATTTTGTCACTCGTAAACACAGATATAAAAATACATGGATTTAATATAATAGTTTTTATGCACTGTCGTCGTAGTAACGCAATCATTGGTAGGCTATTCATCGTGAATACAAAGGCCTCATAATTAAAAATAAACCACTGATACCTCGAATAATCGTTTTGCAATATTGGTAAAAAGATGTCATAAAAAACAGACCTACCAATTATAGTTTGATTTTAATTTAGCATAAACTTGTTTTATAATCATTACACCAGTGGTTCCCAAAGTAGGGGTAAATTACCCCCCGGGGGTAATATGGTTTTTTTGGGGGGTAACGGGCACCCCTCTGAAAATTTTTAAAACTTCGCTCGGAATGCATTTTACAACAACGGAAGACAATACAACAACAACACCTGGAAATTTATTTATGTCACGAGCAAACATAAATAATTTTGCTTGCTTGTGGCATATACGTGTGTTTACTTTTTGAGTTGGAGAAGTAGTACTAGGTGGGGGGTAATGGACACGACCGGTTTTCCCGATTTGGGTAAAGGTCCGAGAAAGTTTGGAAACCACTGCATTACACGAACATGTAATCCCCTAAAGTGTGTGTGTGTGTGTGTGTCAAATACAGGTACATCTTACAAAATCCAGCCCCAGGTACTATCCAGCCCTTTTCCTCAGCTGCCGGTAAACCAGTTTAAACGAGACGTGTAAAATGCTGATAATAGATCATCTACCTGCTGATTGCATTTTTCCTTCACATCCTTATCCTGGCAACGTACATGCAGCAGACGGTGGTGAGAAACAGGTTGAATTTGGACGTGGCTGAACAATCAAGGTCAAGGCGCAACGTAGAGCAAAATTGGGAGTGGGACATCAAGGAATTTCTTATTGACCCTAATTTAGGTAATCATTGATTGCGCTATTAGCAGTTCCATTACGGCTACGTCAGGTGAAAACATTTACTCAAGCACAGTTTTGGTCATTTACCGCCAGGAGAAGTTGCAAGAACGTTTCCACAGACTAGCGAAGCTCCATCTATAGGGAAGATTCTGCACCATGACCTTGAAAGTCTTGCCATGCTTGGGTGATTTTTTAAAATTTTTGGAAAATTTTAATATACCGGCAAAAATGATAACTTTAGCCGAAATTCGATGAATCGGCATGAATCTAGCCACAACTATCAACTCAGTTTAAATTTGATTTGTTAAATGAGTGCAGCCTTACCAAAAAAAAATCAACATTTGTACTGTTTCAATCCAATTGCCAGGCTCCGATCAACAGGAAGTGTTACACCAACACCTAGGTTACTAATAAAACAGGTAGGTACAGAAAGACAGCAAACTCAGTTGGTAACTGCCACCCATTTTGATGCAGTTTGGCTGACAGCTTGATAGACGACAGGTTATTTCTGATTAGGAAGCAACGGCTTATTATTACACTTATTTTCTTCACTGTCTGGTGACTTTAATTTTGGCTCTCTTATTTTCAACCAAGAATGCCTATCACAGTGGATACTATAATTTGCCCCGACTCAACTTATATAATTACACGCATTGCACATCACAAAAACAGCATTGGGTGCTTAAAGGAAAACCAGACGATTGTTTAGACTCAAACTCATTTTAATTTACTGTCCAGAATATACACTTTCTTGCCTACAAAAGTTGACAAATGTTTCATATATTTCTTATAATTAGCTTAAAAAGTTAATCAACGGCAACCGAACACAGCTATTGCTTACGACAGAAACTAACCACAGTTTGTGCAATGGCAGGCATCTTCCCTTACACGTCAATCACGTTTGTGTAAGTGTTACAGTACTGTTTAAATGCGTGATGTTACGAAAAATGGGCTCTACGTCTTATGACGTCATGAAACTAATGCTCCAGTTCATGATCACTGCCTTCTATTTGTCTTCCACAAAAATGTGACAAAAAGGCGCCGCTGCCAATCTTAGTAGGTTCACTGAGCCGCGCGTAGCTTTGAAAGTTTAAAAAAATTTGAGTAGCCGAGGTAATCATTCTTTATTCTGAAGTAATGTTTACACAATCGTCCAGTTTTCCGTTAAACGTAATACGCTGAAAGAGTTCAATTAGTTTTTTTTCATTTAGAAATTTTTGAATAGGCTTCAATAAGGATACTTAAGTGCACATAATACTGAATCCCATTCAGTTTCATTTATATTTAACTTTCAAAAAGTGTTCAGCAATTCAAATAATAAATAGACAAAACATAGGCCTTCAAATATATGAATAAGAAAGGTGAGGTCAATACTGCACCACTAAATCAATCATAAATTCACCAAAATAAAGAAATTAATGCTAATAATTAGAAATTAACAATAACTTTAAATCCTGCTTCCAATGGAATTGTTTTTAGCTTTCAATGACTATTAAAGCTAACAAAAGTTAAAGGTTGTGCAAGACGCCATTATGCACAATGATCCCAAAACATTCTTAAACACTCTTCAACCGACTTAATCTTTGGCTGAAAAAATATTAACAAAACAATTCAATATACTCAACTTGTGCTTTGATAACAAAAATTTCAAATAAACATAAACAGATTTATAAACAAAACAAGGATAAATTCTTACTACATTGTCATGTGCTGACTCCTAGTATCTCAGCAGCCTTGTCGGCATTGTCCAGCATCCTGTCGATTACTGACGCATCATCGAGGCCCAGCAGATTCTGGATAATGTCTGAAGAAGACGATCCCATTCCTGAATCGTCCACGAAAGAACTGGTTAGCGATCGTTGCTGACTCTTGTGATCGGGTTTCGATGTAGGCCAGGGTTCGGTTTCATCGGAATGAATCTTACGATGTCTCATCATGCTGTGCTTGAGAGAGAACTTCCGGAAGCAAATGTCACATTCGTACGGACGCTCTCCGGAATGTGTCCTCATGTGGCGTCTCCAATCTTGACTTGACCAGAACTTCTTCAAGCAGAACACGCAGAAGATCCTCTTCTCTACATTGTCGGCAATGTTTGCTTCCTTGTCTTCTTCCACTTCACCATTTGTGTAAATGATGTCACTGTACTCCTCCGGATGGTTGATTTCTATGTGCTCTAGGCAAAGGTCTCTGTCAGAAAAAGCCACAGAAAGACAAATGTGACAGCGGAAGGATCCGTCACTGCCGGTACTTGCCTTATGAATTTCCGAGTGAATTACCAAGGTCTCCATGGAGGAGAACACATCGTCACAATGTCGACAGTAATAAGCGGCATCGTTATCTTCATCTTGCTCTCCACTGCTGCTACCGCCATCACCAGCATCATCGCCAGCGGACGCATTTCGCATGCTGGAGAAATGATTCACAGAGCTTGTGATACCATTGCCTGCATATTCTGGATTGACTGCACTCAAGGTGGAATCAATGCTTTGATCGGCAGGGGATACTGCATAAATACTTTGCTTAATTAAGCTGTTGGGGTTGTGTTCCGGATGCTTCAATATAATGTGACGTCGCAAGTTACCCATTGATGAATATCCGTTAGCACATACGGTACAGTTGAACGGTGAAGATTTGCATCTTGGAGGGGAGATAATTTGATTTACGGTTCCGTGTTTGCGAGCTAAATGCCGCACTCTGTTCGATTTAGTGGAAAAGGAAACTGGACATTTTGGGCATTTAAAAGGCTTTTGGCCGGTATGAGTCAGTATATGCCTCTGCAGTGAACTTTCCCAAGGAAATCTACGCTCACAATGTGGGCAACTGTACTTGTGTGGTGTAAGCGAATAAGAGCTACGACCCTTTTTCTTTTCAGAGTCTATCCCTGGTGGACTTGGCTTAGTTGTGTCAGGAGATGTCATACTTGACGTTGTAGTCTCTCCACTAGAATGGCCATACAGCTCATCTTGGGTTTTCAAAAACTCTTGAAACTTTGCCTTGTCCGTTGCCTCAATCATTTTGCTCACGTCTGTCAAGTCGGTTTCTTGACTGGCTTGGAAGTTTTCGGGAAGTGTTCCAGAAATGGAGGGAAGCTCATTATTACTTTTTCTTAACTCCTTCACTTTTAATTCCCCATCATAATCTAGTGTTTTGCATTGGGGGTAATTTGACCTGTATAAATCATCATCTACTTGTATTTTTAGCATGTCTGTGTAAGCTGGAGGTGGTCGAACAGAATTTCTTATCTTTTCCAGATCCATGGCAAAATTATTGGGCATTAATCCAAATCCAAAAATAGGTGGATGAAGATTTGGAGGAGGCAAGCTTGGAAAGATACTCGTCTTTTGTGAAGCCGCTTTCACTAATGGAAAATTGCTATTAAATACTTCGTCAAACTTCACTTCATCTAAGACATTTTTCTTAACATGATGATATGAATGGAGATGTGCATCCAAACTAGCCTTTGATACAAATGTATTTGGGCAAAAGTAGCACTGCAGCTTCTTGGGAACTTTGTGCGTCATCGAATGAATCTTAAGTTTAGCGGGACTATTGAACATGTCAGCACAATGAGGACAAATCCATTTCTGCAGTGCATTGTTATAGCATTTCTCTAACAGCAACGGAGTGTTGGCGATGTCTACATCTTCCATCGCATTGCCAGGTTCTTGTCTGACAGCAAACCCAGGAAGGTTGTTTGCAACCCATAAAGGATTCTGCATCATTTCCAAACTTGGTGAATTCTGGGGTGGAGGTGGCAAATGTTGCACTTTGTTTTTGTTGGCCAAGCATCTGTCACCATCTGGACCTTTTGGCTTCTTCTTCATCGACAAATCAATAGGAGACATTGAAAAGTCAATGGGGGTGTCCGCTTGCACTCTTACCGGACTTGTGTCAGTTTCTAAAGATACGGAATTGATCAAGCTATTGCAATCTTGTGAGTTAGCCAATTGGTCAGGTGAAGATTGGCTCACAAATGTATCATCAATGACTAGGCAACTGTCATTACTATCATCATTGTCATCTATATTGCTTTCCATATGTTCCAAATTGCGGTTGTTCTTATCATCAGCTAAAGGATTTCCATCTGTTGGTGCGACAATTGGAACAACAGTTTCTATATTAGCAGTCTGCAAAATAACACAACTTTTAACTACGGCTTTATCAACATCTGGATGCGTATTGAACACGTGTCGAATGCAGTTATTACGTGTAGAAAATCCAAAGCTGCAAACTTTGCACTGGAATGGCTTGAAAACATTGCGATGTCTGGAATGATGCGTACGTAAATGCTTCTGGAGTGCTCGCAAAAATTTAAAATCTTTTTTACAGTAGCAGCAAATCGTATCAGGTGAATGCAAAGCATCAATATTATCTGATGTGGGAAATGTGCTTGGGCTATGTTTGATGCAAGGAAGAATTTCGTCTCTTGCCGTTCTTCCATGTTTGTTTCGAATATGTCTTTCACAATTTGCTTTTGTAGTGAATGCATATGAGCACAGAATGCATAAATATGGTCGCTCGCCGTTGTGACTACGCAAATGTCTCATTAGAGTGCTCTTATCTACAGTGGTGTAATTGCATATCTTGCATTGATATGGAGAAAGACCATAATGTGTGCGTGTATGACTCTTCAATGAGCGTATATTGCTAAATGGTGCATTGCAATGAGTGCAAAGCAACATGCCGCTGTTGTTGCTACCTGGTGTTTCTTCAGGTAAGTGGTTCACATTTTTATCCTTCGCATCATAGCCAGGTGAAACAGTGGAAGAGCTGACAATGGGATCCTGTTGTTTATCCAGCTGTTCTACTGACTGAACTCTAGCAGTCATTTCCAAAATATCCTTAATGTCAGCTAAGTCACTGCTAGGCGAGTCTGTCACTACAGGACTGAATAATGCGCGTTTTTCCCCATCAGGTTTATCGTTATCTGAGGAGGACAGCTTGATCTTGGTCTCTGTTGGATTGTCCTCTTCTTTTGTGACACCGACAGTCGTTCTAAAGTTTTCATAGCCAATGTTTTTCTTCAAAGAATTTCGCCTTAAGTTTAACGCTGCAAGAAAATCAGACTGATCGTCAGTTGTTTCTGATTCAACTAAAATGTGCATTTCTTTATGAATATTTAACTTTTCATGAGTCATAAAGTGGGCACCACAGACATCGCAGTACGTAGTCAAACGTATGTCGTGTTGTTTTTTGTGTAAGGCGAATGCTGCTTTACAGGGGAAAGACTTTTTGCACTTCCGACAGGAGAAATTATGAAATCGACTACATGACTGCACGGGGTTTTCCTCACACCAAGCTTGGGCAATCAGTGGAAACTTGGGTACAGTAAAATCGCAAACTTTACCCAGTTCCATGAATCCGTTGCACTCCTGCAATTCATCAAATGCTTCTTCATTAATTGAACTACCACCCAACTTCTCTTTTGAATGTGCTACAAACTTATGCTCATCAAAGGATTCGACTGTTTCGAAAGAAAGTTTACAAATATCGCAGTTAAACACAGTAAAGGAATGTGTTTCAATGTGCGCTTGTAGGCCATAAACAGACACAAAGCTCTTATCACACACATCACATTTAAGTTTGTCATCTGTAGTTTGGCAATTGGTATTAATCATCTCATTTTTGTCGAATGCTGTATAAGTACCTGAATTTGTGGTGTTTGCACGGCGGTTTTCACATTTTTGCTTTTTTGTAATTTTGGCACCCCTGCGGCATCGCTTTGCGGCACTACTGACTCCGTGAGTTCGCATGTGGCGGTGCATATTGCCGTTCGTAGTAAACGACATGCCACATACTGTGCATTGGAAAGGCCTTTCTCCCGAATGCACCAACATGTGCCTGTCTAATGAGCTGATTGAGCAAAGCGTTTTTCCACAAACTGTGCAGTTAAAAAACTTGTCAGTGGGAGTTGATGTGTTGTGCTTCCTTAAGTGAGCTGTGAATTCAGACGTTTTGTCCACTACGTAGTTACACACAGGGCAAGTGTATCGATGAAGCTGATCACTAGGCAAATGATCCTGCAAAAAACCAGGACCAGGTTAACAGGAAAGTATAACCATGTGGTTGTTCTCAAAGATCATATTACATTCTTGGCCTAACAAACAAATTTTGTAATCCAGTATTAAACATTGCATAATAGATGTGGAAGATGTCCTACCTTACTTTGGCTTTTGTGTTTGAATATAAGCAATATAATATTCTCAATTCAGTTGTTATACTACGTAACTAATTAATGTGATGCTACATTACAAAAACAAGAAAATTACCTCATTTTCTGAAACTGACATTTCATCTTCATCTTTTTCAGCATCTACATTGGAAGAATTCACGTCTGTTTTCGACGCGTTTGAGTTATCATCATTATTCAGTTCTCCGCCATTGGTCCAATCCACTGACTCCTCTTTCCATGCATCTGTTACACTCTGTAACGACTTTGGCAACTCTTCGTTGCGTACATCAAAGTTACTTTCTGAAGAATTGTTACTGTTCTCGTTAACAATGCCATCTAGTGAGTTGACAGAGCAATCACTCTTCTTGCCGATTCTGCTGGCAGAAGAGGACAAATTGGTGTTGCATAATGCAAAGCAGTCAACGTTCATAGTTTCAACATTTTGATCAGGTTTATCCTCGTCCAATGTATGGTCGTTCACCATTTTTACCATACTTTAGCTAACCTGCAAAAAAAAAGATATACATAGCAGATCATGGGTAAAATACTATAATTCGGAACGAGACAAACGTGACAATGGTATTTTGAGATACAAAAAGAGTCTTTAAACTCATGTGGTTTTTACAAGTTTGGGAAATTGGTTTACATCTATTAAAAACTATTTAAGACAGTGGCTAGTACTAAGTATTGGAAAGGAATGATGGAAACTGCCAAATCTGCTGCTTCCTAACCATTGTTCTCAAGCTAATCTCTGCCTACAAAGGCAAGTTTACAAGGTTTATTCAACGTTACTGTACTGTATGTAGTGCAGATGCAAAATAGAGATTTAAAAACGTTACATATACTGCAATTGGCTACGACAGTTTTGTCAATAATAGCAAAATACCATTATATCATAGCATGTCTTCAGATTTAATATAGCATATTCAAACTACCCCTCATGGTAATTCTAAAGCATTATTTGACCTTACATATGACCAGGGTGCATAAGATTATGGATATGTATAAAATAGCTTATTTTATGGATTTTTGAAATTTTATTTTATGGATATCAATAAAATAAGAAATAGACTACATCTGGAACGAGATGCCAGGGGGAAATCAATTAAAAAGTAAAAACATGAGTGCTTGAAACGTGTTTTTAAACACGCAGGACTTAGTTTTAATTTTATTGGTTTCGTTTTAATTTTATCGGTTTCATATCACTTCAAATTTAATCAAATTTTAGGAGACAATGGCTGGGTTTCTCTCAGTTATTTTCAGACTAAACTCCAGATTATGCTTTGGTTGAAACTTCGCCATCTTGATAACAAAAAAACAATGTAAAATAGCAAATCCGGAAATGCGCTTTTGTTGGTTTGTTTTCTTTCTCTTTCTCTCCTTCTAACGTTCGTTTTCAGTGTTGCCAATGGTTACAACTCGTTACTTTGTACAAAAAATCACAAAAAAATATTTTGTTATTTTATGCATTTCTCATTTTATGGATTTTTCAAATTTTATTTTATGGATTTTTGGTCTTATTTTATGGATATCCATAATCTTATGCAGCCTGCATAGGACCCTTTAAGCTCCAACGCAGAAGATACCAGATGGAACTTACTAATACTTACTGTAACATGAAGAAAAGCTCAAAGGGCAAAATTTGGCAATGATTATGTTTACAACTAAATTAATTGCAGGACAGTTATTCCACAGGAAATACAGCGTCTGGAAACCAAGGATTTAAATAATAAAAATGTGCCGTTCACCAAAATAACAGAGAGACCCATCACTTAGAGAAATAAATTATTCTGTATCTGTAACTTTACAACAAACTCTTACAGTGACTTTCAATCGTCATTCTGTTAAATTTACATTAGCAAAAATGCCGTTTAATATGTACACAATTTCTTATATTTAAAATAAAATAGTTCATCATCACACTTAAGGGCATTTATATCACATCAAGTGTGAGAATCACATAATCACATGAAGTGTGAGAATCACATCAAGTGTGAGAATTAAAGTTTATTGAAAATACTGTCAGACCTCGCACTAAAACATACCAATTGAATTTATGTCCTGGTTTTTCAACTTCGTAAATGGCTGATAATTGATTACATTTATTTACAAATTAAAATATGAAAATGGTTAAAACCAACGAAGCATCGGGACCAATCGAAAAATATGTCTATTAGCCAGTTTAACCATATTGCAAGAAGTATCAAAATACCAGCCTCCTCATGCGCAAATGATTTTCCCAGTATGATTAGTATCCAAACAAGGCGATGCAAGTTCCAACAAGGAACCGTACTTTAATATTTACATTAAATTCACACCTGTGTTTGCAGTAAATACCCACCTGACGTAAGAGAGTCGTCAGCAAGCTGCATACATGTACCAAAAAGAAAGAACACATCCAGCTAAGTCATTTTTCCAATTTTGTTTATAGTTACATATAATAACCAGGACTTTGAACTCGGCGATGTTGTTTTCTTTCTTAACCATGAAAAGTAGGAGAAGGATTAAATGTAGGCAAAAGATTAATATGCTTGCCACTAGATTAAGAAATTAATGAACGGCACTCAATGATTAGTGAATACAAGTACAGATAGAGGGAGCCAAAAATTTAGTATGTTTGGTAGTACATTTTGGATTCGTGAATATGTTTCAAAGCACACAAAACAAGCTTCAAAAGATGCTTTCAAGTGTAATTATTTGGCAGATAAACGTGCAAAAAGCCAAGTGTGAAACTGCGAACAACAGCCCCCCTGCTGAGTCTGACAGTCAGTTTTCACTTTACAGTGGAAACTAGAAGCAGAGCCTAGATAAATCATTCCTGCGATCCACCCAAACCAACGACCGCCTCCGTCGGTCAATCGCACTCAAGTTGAACTAAACTATCTGCCTCTCTCTTCATCACCCTCGGGGCGACTAGCTGCAGCAGCATAAGCAGGAAGAGAGTCCAATCTACTGTGCTGACAGTGACAAGCGCTCCGTGACACCAAGCACCCCGGCTATTGCACCTTTGCCACAGAGCGCCCAAGGCACCGAAGCTACAGAATCTTAATAGAAAATCACTGTGATCAAATTAAATAAAATTTCATGTTATAAATGGACAGTGTCAGCTACCGAGTCGATTTGTATGCGGGAGACATACCATCCGAACCTGACAATAGAGGCAGTTTTCTGACATACAAAATATGTGACAATAGAGGACAATGAACCTAGGTTTTAACTTGCAAACTATTAGTCGAATGTGGTAATGTTTCTGCTTTAATAGTTCAGAGTTTAATATGACATTAAAGGAGCACTAGTCTCGTACTAAGCTAGCTGGTTAATTGTACACCTGTTGCCGCCGGAATTGACACGCAAGATTTTATCTTAAGTTAAAAGTTTATTTATTTCCACTCTGCATCTAACAGTTATAATAAAAATACAAATAATTTCACTGAAGTAAATATAAATATAAATGCAATATTATCCGGAAATTGCAAAAGAGATTCTTATGCAGCATATACATGTGCAAATTACATTACAGAATAATTTTGATGCATACAGTTTGAGCCTAAAAGCATAGCTTGATAGGCCAAACTGTACGTGGAAATCTTAAAGTGACTAATAATTGAAATAATGATAATATATACATAAATGTGGGGAGGGGAGTAGTGAATAAAAGATGAAATGGAGCGAGAACTAAGAAAAACTGTGATCATGATTATAAATGTGTTCAGTAATCTTTTTGCGGAATAGCTGTGTATAAAAAATCAATAAGAAATAGCTGCAGAAAAAATAACGCATGCGCATTCATCGTGTTTGGTAAACGCTAGTTTCATCAGAAAATCGGTCCACCAGTAATCTCTCAGAAGCAATCCACATAGGATTCAAAAATTATGTAATTTAGTCCAAACATAAAATTATCTAAATAGCGAAGTGCTAAATATCAGTAACCTTTACCTTGTGTTAAAATTCAACAGAATGCAGCTCAAAGAAGACCTCTTAATTTCTTAACTCTTGCAATTTTCACTGGTGATTTAATGGTCTGCATTTTACGATCTGCCTGATACTATCACTAACAAAATTACTAATGCTGGAGCAGATAACATCAATGCTTCAGAGACGATTTGATTCAAAATCCAAAATTAATGTGATATTAAGTCTTACGAGTCTATATGTCACGGATGAAATGAAATACGAACTTACGGGCAACGCATTAAGTAGCTGACATCTTTCCTTCTCGCGTCATCCTCATCAAAATAAAACAAAATGTAGTAGCTGTAACAGCTTTTTGCAGCAGAAACAATGCAGAGGATGAAACATTCTTCTTGACAATGATGAAAAGGTACTGATGATTCGAACGTAACTAAGCAACAAGGAACTCTGGAACGGTCGTGTACACTTGGTCGGCGTTTATTCAAAACTCACAAAAGTTTTTGAGAATAGGAAGATTTCTTTGGAAACAAAAATTAGAGTATTCTCAGCCTTAGTTGAAACTGTATTTCTGTATGACTCTGAGCTCTGGACATTAAAAGCAAATCATAAAGCTGAAATCGATGCGTTTCAAAAGCGAAACTACAGAAACATTTTGGGTATTAGATGGCCAAAGAAAATTTCAAACAAAGATCTATATGAAAAAATAAAAGAAGAACCTTGGACAAGAAAAATAAAAAGACGCCGTTTAAGATGGATTGGGCATATGCTTAGACTACCTGATGATATTCCAGTGAAGATAGCTCTTCAACAAGCCATAGAACCAGCTAAAAAACCTGCAGGAGGACAAATGTTAACATATTTAGATTTTGCACATAAAGACTTAAACACTTCAGCATTGATCCTTAGAAATAATCCTTGGGGCATTGTGGCGAGCAGGGAGTCCTGGCATAGGGAGGTGAGCAGAATCATGTCACTGGACGAATGAGTCATTGGATGATGATGACGGTCGGCGTTTTTTGCTTCTGTACAGAAATTCTAGGATAGAACTCAAGCTGATGGAAGCCTAAAGAAGGGCAACTACTCACATTTCTCGATATTTTAAAAGGGTTACATTTTTGCTAAAAATGTGTGCTAATTTTTGGGTCGAAATACTGGCACATGTACTAGAGACTAGAGTGCAGTGGCTAGGGTCCAGTGGATCATACATTTATTGGACAACGTCAAAGAACGAAAACAATACGCAAATCACACCATTCAAAATTATAAAATCATTTTTTCATGGATAAACCTGGATAATCTATATAGGGACTTGCATATTGACACCTTATTTTATCATACTGAAATGAAATCGAAATTGCTTGAGTAGTGATCTAGGATACGCAATTCCTCGACCCAATAGCCCCTCACCCACCTGATCAGTCAGATCATCATTGTTCTATTGCTTTACATGGATAAGAATAATAAATTTTGGATATCGTTAAAGCACAAGAAAACCCTCCACTTACATAAAGCTGAAAAAAATTGTCTCGAAATTTTATACCACTTAAATAATGCCTTTTTGCATGCAGGATTGCGTCGGTCGTAACGCTGTATAAAACGTGTAAATTTAAACTCCCGCGATGACCGTTGGGCGCAGCCATTTTAATGGTTGTTCGTTTGAAACAAGTTTTGATAACATTAAGAAAAGTTTGAAAAAACAATCAGAGCATTAGTAGCAAACATGTTACTAATCAAGTAAAATTTTAAATTACTGTATCGTGTCAATAATATTAAAAATACGTTTTTGGTTAGTGAGTGACGCACCCAGCAAGGTGAGTCAGCGACATTTTGTCAATTGGCACAAACATTTAAAAATTATTAGTCTAGTTACATAATTAGAACTACACGTTCGAAAAATTCCTCCTCCCCAGTTACAATTAAACTTTAATTAGTCAAGTCCGACGACATCATCGGGCAGTTAACCGTCACCGTCACCGTCACCGTCATTATACGCAAGTACTCAGGTGAGACGATCACACACAGCCTCAACACGTCTCCATTCTCCATTTTCCAGTTACGTCGTAAAAACGACACATAATTCTCTAAACTCATTTATAAAATAGAAACATCAGCCATTGCTCATGCAACAAGTAAGACAAGAATCAACGACACCACTTCAAGAATATCGACCCTTTATCCGCGTACACTTACTAATTCGCGATTCTGTTTCAGTTCTTTGATAGATAGCACTCCATCATCGACATCATTTCGAAGCTTGACTAGGTTGGTGAACTCACATTAATCCACGAACGCCTCGAGGAGTTGCGCCTGGACCTGCTGATGATGATAGGAGATTTTCTCCGCGCAAAAAAGCGCGTCTGTGATGTGATAGAGACACCCATTTTTTCTTCCAGTCTACACAATTTGTAAGACAGACAGATTAACAGGCCGAAAAGTTAAGTGCACCAAACCAGAGAGTAACCGCAAATTCCTACAATTAGAAAGGGCAATTCAGTAGCCGACATAAAGGCACTGCCAAAGCCTTGCAGTGCGAGCAGATGTACACTTTTACTGTAACTTTTTTAGATTACATCACATCTTTTTCATTATTCGAGGTTCAAATGCGATCTTTCAATAAAAACTTCTCTAACTGCAGTCTGCACTGTCCAAGCACTAGTGTTGTCATTATTTAAATCAAAGCATATAGTATTAAAGTTTCTCTTCTTTGGAGATGTTAACATGCGAGAAAGAACAAAGCTGCAAATAATATGAAAGCCAAAGAAACGTTACTAGCTTATACGCATGCAAGAGGATGTGAACTAATGGATAAATTCAAGGGAGACCCGGTAATAAAGTCACAGGAAGTCACAATTTTGGCTAGGGTTAGGGTTAGGGCTAGGATTTGGGTTAGGATTACTTCTTTTTCCTGTGCCTTTTTTCCTTTGACTTTTTTCTTTAAATGTTGTGACTTTTTATCTATGACTTTTTTACATGTGACTTTATTACCTTGATTCATTTCAAGTATCTCAACATTCTCTTGGACAGACAGGCCTGGAACATTAATCTATGACTTTTTTACATGTGACTGTATTACCTTGATTCATTTCAAGTATCTCAACATTCTCTTGGACAGACAGGCCTGGAACATTAATCTATGACTTTTTTACATGTGACTGTATTACCTTGATTCATTTCAAGTATCTCAACACTCTCTTGGACAGACAGGCCTGGAACATTAATCTATGACTTTTTACATGTGACTTTATTACCTAGATTCATTTCAAGTATCTCAACACTCTCTTGGACAGACAGGCCTGGAACATTAATCTATGACTTTTTTACATGTGACTGTATTACCTTGATTCATTTCAAGTATCTCAACACTCTCTTGGACAGACAGGCCTGGAACATTAATCTAAGACTTTTTACATGTGACTTTATTACCTTGATTCATTTCAAGTATCTCAACACTCTCTTGGACAGACAGGCCTGGAACATTAATCTAAGACTTTTTACATGTGACTTTATTACCTTGATTCATTTCAAGTATCTCAACACTTTCTTGGCCAGACAGGCCTGGAACATTAATCTATGACTCTTTACATGTGACTTTATTACCTTGATTCATTTCAAGTATCTCAACACTCTCTTGGACAGACAGGCCTGGAACATTAATCTATGACTTTTTTACATGTGACTTTATTACCTTGATTCATTTCAAGTATCTCAACACTCTCTTGGACAGACAGGCCTGGAACATTAATCTATGACTTTTTACATGTGACTTTATTACCTTGATTCATTTCAAGTATCTCAACACTCTCTTGGACAGACAGGCCTGGAACATTAATCTATGACTTTTTTACATGTGACTTTATTACCTAGATTCATTTCAAGTATCTCAACACTCTCTTGGACAGACAGGCGTGGAACATTAAATTCCACCACCATAATGTAGTATAAGCCTCTGTAACAAACAGTTACTAGTTGAAGTCCTAACGTCTGTTCTACTCAAAATTAATCTATACAGTGGACTCTCGTTATAAGAATCACCTCGGGAGAAGGCAAAGTGATTCTTATAACGAGCGATTCTTATAACGAGCATGACCCAGAATTGCTTTAAAAAATTTTTATTCACATAAAAATTATTTATTTCCCGAAATTACGCTAGAAACGACATGAAACAGCATAATGTTTTTCTGGCCTAAAAAGGACCTAAAAATTCCTAGACTAATGTTTTTATTTCATGGTTGGGTAAATGTTTCATGATGTCAGAATTGCCTTAAAATTTTTTTAATGCACATAATTTTTTTCCCGAAATTGTACTGGAGACGACAGAAAACTCTACATCTACTGCTTGAAAAATATCGATAGCTTGCTTTGCTTCATTTCTTCTCTGGTGAGGCGGTCAATTTCGGCTCCCAACCGGCTCCCGGCGCCAAAATTGATTCTACTATCGAAAGAAGGGTGATTCTTATACGAGCGGATTTTCAGTAGGAAAATGCCGATTCAATTCGGGAAACGCGATTTTGATTCTTATATCGAGCTGATTCTTATACGTGTGATTCTTGTAACGAGCGTCCACTGTATCTCGAAAGAGGTGTTTCAGAAGAACATCTTTTCATCTTGGTGATATTAATCTAGAGATAAGCCATCTCAACCGCAGCAGATAACGGGCGGGCATCGTAAAACACATCTACTATAATGACTTGTTTTCCAGTATGGAAACAGAATAGCTCAGGACCATTATCCTCAATACACTGAACCAGTTATGCGCGATTGAACCGGGCCGTTGCTCTGCTTACACCATATCCCTGTTCATTTTCAACGATAAACCCGGCAGATTGTACAGTTCATTATAATAACCACAACGTATGTCATTCACAAATCCTCTACCACGATGAGATGGAAATAATTGGGTGGATACATTAGCCTCTCTCACAGCCTCAGCCAGGTATTACTGCGCGCATAGACACGAGCATTGTACAAGCTGATCGTCATCATTCCGGGCTTATCAAGTTGTGGGAGAGTTCAAAGCCGTGGGGTGAAGTAACTGCGAGTGACCTCCGTTGTAAGCGAGATGGGACGGGGTGCTTATCGGCTGATGGATGCAATGGATAATAGGTGGAATTAAGACGAGTACCACGACCGTATTAACCGCCAAAATAAACTCCAGTTTACACGGCAACCGAGTCAACACTACATTCTGCTGAGTCTACTCTAAAAATCACATCTCTCTCTCTGTCTCTCTCTCTCTCTCTCTCTCTCTCTCTCTCTCTCGCTCTCTCTCTCTCTCACGTTTTCAAACAAAAGAATTATTTCTGCATTTAAACTTCGGGAAAGATATTTCATTTAAAAAAAATACTGCTCAATTGTGCTTAATGCCGCGCATTACTCTTCTCCATGTTCGTTCAGCAATCCCTGTGTTTATTATACACGACAAGGTTTGCATATGTATCTAAAATACAATTTATACATAAACAAATTAGAAACCCATAGATTACCGAGCCAAATACTACAAACTCTAACAAATTTTTGTTTTTGCATTAACCAAACTAGTATGAGACCATTAAAGGCCAATTCAGCACTTTCACGCCTTCATATGGACCACAGCGCTAAGACGGAAAATAATCATCTCTAATCATCTTTAACTGCAGGGGGCACAGAAGAACTAAATAGGGCTCTCTTTGCGCATTAGTAGCGCTTCCTGGTGAGAAAAAAGTACATCATCAGTTTGTTCCTCGTCAAGCTTTAAAGACAGAAACTTTTTGACGCGCACTTTGCCCTTCTTGTCACCATGGCAAAGGCATTTAGACCCTGAAGGATATAAATATTGCCTATATGTATTGAGTTCAGGTGCATGTAGCACACACAACACTACATCCTCCTATCATCAGCAAATATTTGCAGGTAAATGTACGAAGGATGGGAGTGATGCTGTGTTTGCAGTTTATAGTTTGCAAGAACGCTATAGCTATACGTTCTATACGTTATAGGCAGCTTAAAAACTGCACGCTATCAAGATGTAACACCGAGTTCAATAAGCTTCATGTATAAGATGTTCACACTGGTTGTGTCCAGGTAAAAAAAGGATTTGTACCACAGATGAGACGAGTTTTAATAAAAGCATTGGGTACCAACGTTTTCAAAAACGATCAGGCAAAATGGTAGGCCCAAAAAGAAACTTATTACTCCTAAATACTATTTTTTGTACGAAATAAATTCAATCAAACCACGATATCAGCAAGCAAAACTGAAAATGTCATATAAAGAGATTCCAGATTTAATAGTTAACTTTTAACGATACAAATATTATCAGTTAAAACAGTGTTAATGTTAATAACATTAATGTTAATTAATGCATTAAGACAAGTTAAGAGTCATAAATTAAGATGAATCAATTAAGGGTCACAAATAATAGTGGTATGGAAAAGAACACATGGTGACCGTGACGGACCAAAGATCATCAAGATTGCCAATGCCAAGAATCTATACAGTGACCTTTCACTGACCATGTGGTCTTCACAATCAGTGAGTAACTTGTCCCCTTTTTAGCTACCATGTGGCAAAATTCAAAACCTTAATATAGTATTCCTAGGGAATCTGAAATTATTTTTTTTTTGCTGTTTTCAATTATACAAGAAGTTGTACATGTATATTTGTATTATTGTAGTTTGATGGTGAAATAAACTGAATTTGAATTTGAAATTAAATTTGGTGTTAGTGAGTAGGCCAAAGAAAAATGTTAAAAATATTAGATTTCTGTTTTGTGAATATGTATAGATAAGTAACAAAGAGGATGGACAACAACTGAGTACTGTGTGCAACTCTATGCAGTTTAGGTTATTCTGACTTATTCATAATGAAATAATGTATGTTATGATGTTATATAAATTCATATAAGACGAATAAATTGGAATCTGAACTCAAATCATTGCTAAAACAAAAAAACGTAACGACGTAACTAAATCTCCAGATCAACCAAAGCGATCGAAACCTGAAGCTTAATCTCTCAATCGCAAAATTGCAGTCCTATTCCCACAAAACGGTGCTATCAAAAAATAATCTACTAAATAATCTAAAATAAATTTGAAGCTTACGTTGCAATAATTTGGCACAGGTCCTGCATTACGCATCCCGTGACATCCAGAACTTTCGTCTTCCCCCGTCCCAGTTGAAGTATTTTAAGAATAATTGCACAACGAGCAGATGAAATAAACCTAGGAGCTGTTACCCTTAAACATTATTTCTCCTTCCCAGACGAAGCCTTTGTACTTCAGCAGACTGAGTTGACTGGCACACACCAAAACAACGATTACTTTAGTTTTGCTCCTATTTGGATACAACAAAAAGCCATCTAAACTGAAGCGTGCTGTACAATAACGTGTACTCGAAACTTACGCACAGACCACACGATAGACCCGATGATGCTGACAAGCTAAACGTGTGCTTGGCACATTCTACGTGGTCACGTGACACATAGGATGCTGACTGTACCTGTTAGCTCACAAAGTAACCTTCGGTATCCCGAGTCAGAATTTGTAATTCGAATGTAGTGGCGAGAGAGTAGTTCTGTAGCAAGAACGCGGAAAAACATTTTGTTCACATTTCTTCAATATCATTTAACTGATATATGCACACACTGTTCTTTCTGCAGTAAAACTGGTGAGAGAGTTGTACCCGAAAGGCCTTTTTGCTGTTTAAGGTTTATAATACCATAAACTGGCTTAGCAAATAGGCCTAATTAATTTGCACTGGGCTGTAACACTACGTACGCTACAGGTGTGTTTAGCAACATGCTACAATACAACAACCTGGCCCGTATGGCCCGTAACAATTAATACCTGATACGCTTGAGCAAGCATGCTAAACAACTGTTGCAACGTTCAAGTACCCCCCACGCATATGAACGCCAAAGAAGCCATTGTGTAATAAAGTTAAGAAAGTAAGAAAGAGACCAGCAGCGGCCAGTAACTTTGAGCCAATTTTCGTCGCTAGATTTAACTCTGAACATCATTATTCAAGCAAAATTAAACTTACGCTTAACACCAACCCTACGATGCCTACTTTTGTAGTTACGAGCGATCTAGCTCCACAAACAGCACTGACATCACATGACTTGAAATGACTAATAAAACAGTTATAAATAATGAAAAATCAGAAAAGAAAAAGAAAGAAAGAACTTAGAACTTACTCAAACTGTAAACTCAAGCTTCTTAGTAACTGGTCTACCTTGCGTGGCAGCATCCTCGTGTAAAGCATGGCACTCAGTGCTATAAAATGACGCTGCTTGTGACAATAAAGAACGCTTTCGTGCAAGCAGACTGGATGCAAATTTATCAGAAGGCAAACAGAATCTTCAGGTTGAGATGTTTACACTATCTGATATCTAAGTGTAGTTCGTGCTAAGCTCTCTTGGGTACAACATAATAAACGCAGCAGCTCTTATCTGCTGCCCGGTCCAACCGGTCATAACCGTGATGAATATACAGTTTAATCAGAATTTCGCTCGATTTTCGCAGAAAACAATGAACTGCAACAACAAGAACTTTTTAATGTAATAAGAAAAAACGATAAAATTACAACGTTATGGTCGTTTCACTACTATCTAGGACCGCTACGTGTGAAAAAAAGGCAGTTTGAAGATTCTCGTACCTCGGTGACAGAATACAAAATGGCCATAGCAACTCAACTAACTCTCGTTGCGCGGCCAACCTGCACGCTAGGCTTGTAATCAATTCAATTCCCTTCTCAGTCAAGCCTCAAAAAATTTAAAAATTCAAAACTCGGTCCATGATTTGCCAATGTTCGTATTCACGCAAATGATGTAATAATTAAAAGATGTACATTTTACCTTCTTTGTATCGTGCACTGGTGTCAAGTGGTTATGTGTGTATTCCCCTGAAATGTGTTCCTTCCTGCATCCTTCCTCCAATTGATTCTTTCCTACAGCTTCTTCACAACAATGTCACTTTCAAAAACTGTATTACGTTCCTTTAATTTTTTCTCTGCGATGCCACCACAGCTACAGCCAGCTCGAATTCTAAATGTCACAGCAACAGATTTTGCCGATGAACTCCTCTGTTCCCGTCTTTTATTATCGCAGTATTCACCATCTCAAATTCCCAACAAAGCTGCATCCCGTTTTCCTGTGGAAGTTCTCGCGTTTCTTCGCTGAATCCTTGAGGAACAGTCTCTTCCAACTAAAACCGCCGGAAATGAGTTCTGTTGGTGTTTTAGTGTGATGACACTTTCTACGCATCTTTCCATGCATTGATTCTTGGCTCCATGAACAATCAGGTTTAATATTATAGATCTGTATAGAATATTATGCATACAAGACTTGAAAAGCCAGGGGTGGAAGTTTTATTCTTTACGCAGGTTTTTTTACTCTAAAATCTACCAAGCACAGTATCGAACTTGCTCAAGGCAAAGCAACCCTGCATTGTTTGTTAGTCACTGTTCATAAGTTGTAGGTAGGAAAGACCACTTCTCCATCCATTTTCTATTAGCTCAAATGACAGCTCATACAATCTTCTTCAGTTACCAGTAGCTGCTTCTATGTGGATTACACGATCCAACCATCTTACAGTTTAAGAAAGATGCCAGTTTAGAATTTTCATAAACGGTCACTGTGAGATTACTGTGAAATTATGAACTGCCGTTTTCCTGCTGTTTTTACCCGCTCCGTCTCCTGCCCTAAACGAATTCACAGTCTGCCTGTACAGTAATACAGTCACAGGAAAAAGTCATCAAAAAGTCGCCATTTTGGCTAGGAAAAAACTCGAAAGAAAAAAGTCCCAATTTTGGCTAGGAAATAAAGTCAAGTAATCAAACAAAAATATTCAAGTCATAGTTAGGGTTAGGGTAGGTTTATAGTTAGGGTTAGGGTTAGAGTTAGGATTAGGTATGGGGTTAGTGTTAGGCTTATGGTTAAGGTTAGGACTGGGGTTAGGGTTATTTCTTTTTTCTGTGACTTTTTTCTATAACTTTTTCATCTGTAACTCTTTGCCTGTGACTTTATTACCTGGATTCATTTGTACATACTCAATTATTAATTTGTGAACCCGGACAAGTAAAACAACTCATTAAAATTACCTATTAAAACTCATTCATAGATTATTGAGGTGCTTATCATTATGGTATTTGTCATCACTCATCCAGATGCCATCTGCGACAGAAACCAGGAACCAGAGACAACCGGAAACTGACGCTCTCTACATCCGCATACGCAGCGCGTCGTCTAAACAGATTAGCTCGCATTAGTTGGCAATTGGGGATCCCCGTTCACTTTATCGTCAATTTAGTCATCATCCATCAAGTCTTGGAAAGAAATATAAACTATATCTTATATCACACTCGGGGCCTATTTCAGGGGGGGATACTTCCCCGGGGCCCCACCCTCCAGGGGGGCTTTGCGCCAAGGTAACTTTTTTTTGCTTTATGCGAACATACTGCCTCCTCTCTCCCTCTCTCTCTCTCTCTCTTGCCGGATGCGCGCCGTTTGCCAGTATTGACAAGTATTAAGGACTGGTCTTGAGAATAAAGCAGTTTTTCTTTCATTTTTTCTTTCCTTTAACAACTGTATAACTCCATATTTTCTCTTCGAAAATGCTTCTCCGGCGTTCTAGCAGTTCGAAAATTTTCTGGGCACCAACCATTGTGGCGCCCCCCCCCCCGAGGGGCCTCATGCGCCCCACTTCCCTGGGCCTCGCTTAGGCTGAAATAGGCTCTGATCACACTTGATACAACCTACTGCATGAACAATTCTTCTCTGTGCTAAATAATACAGTTGAAACTCGGCTTTATCTCTTCTCTATACCTGACACATAGAAGCCAAGGTCAATGTCACTTTGTGGTTGTTATTGTTGCTGTATGTTCATTCGTCCGTCCTAAGTAGTTTGTCGTCCGTTTATTTGGATTTGCACAATGGGAGAGAAATTTTTCCCTAATAACAAAAACCAATATTCTAACATACATCTAAAAACCCAATGCTAAATATATTCTAAAAACCAACTACTAATATTAAAAAGTGGAAATGAAAGGTCAGTTCAAGGTCAAGGTCACAATAGTGCATATCAAACCAAGAAAAGCATATGGGGTCAATCTGGATCTCAGTTCATAATGATTCTTTTTTGTGTTTTTATTACACTGATTTTTGAATTGTAAGAAATTTCTATCAAAAATTCTCAGAATAAAATATGTAAACTATGTTCTACATAATTATTTTTTAGAGCAATGACAAAAATATCACATCAATTGCAGTGCCATACTCCTGTTGTACAAAAAAAAATTTGCTAAAGGTACAGTAAATTTTGGTTACGCAGCGCGAATTTGAGGCAACTGAGCGACCAAGCGTTACCAAGCAACAGGATGCTGACAGAATTAGGAAATGCCGCATCCACACATTAGCTGTAAGTAGCAACAAGACACTTTTTCACCGAATACGCAAATTCCGGTATTTAATGCTGTATATAACTGGTGATCTACAGTATATTTTCGCAAAAAGACAATATCGTTATAAAAATACTTTGCAGTATGAAGTTTCCTTATTTTGTCAATCAAAAAATTAACCCTTTCAGTCCCAAATTGTTTTTTTAATAAGAAAATTTTTTTTGGCTTGGTACTTTTGTTCAGTATGACCATCTTGTTTACACATAATAATAATTTTTTTCTCCCTGTACAAAGTCATCTCTAAAGTACTGTACCTTGCACAGTTTTTTGTGCTATGTAGATTTTTTAGTTTACCATTTTATCACTGTTTTTAGTCTATTGTTATTGGCTTAAATCAAAATAACTATTAACAGATCAAATAACTGTCAGTTTTCAAATTTTATTAAATTTAAAGGCAGAAAATATTCTCGTATCCCACGAGATACAACGGATATGAAAGGGTTAAGAACAACATTATAAGAATAATGAACGACTCTGCGATTCCGAATAGAACAGCGCTGGAGAACAAAGTTCAACATCAAATACCGTACAAGACGGTTACTGCTAAATCAAACACGTAATAATTTCCATATGATAGTAAATAAGGAAGTTTTTGCACTTCACAAGCTTCTAAGATCTACGTATTATCACTTTAAAGCACTTATACTGCGGGCATCAATTTGTGTATGCTACCAGCCAGCCATACATTGTAACTAGTATAGCTTGTTTGGTAATAGCTGTAGAACAGTACAGTTATTACAACATAATTATAGGCCTATACCATATAGCTCTCACCAAGTAGGTGGCAAATCTTATCTTCCCGGATCCATTATTCATACGAACTTTGTGAATTTACCACAAACGTAAACAGCAGGTTTGTCATATACCCGCGCCGTCTTACTAATACTTCAAAAATAATTCAAGTCCATTTTAGGCCTACGTGATTCTGGACGTCCCAGGAGTCTTCAAGGTCATCGTCTAGCCTCAGTAGACTGCTAAGCGCATTTAGAAAAGGTACTAATAACTTGAACGTAGAAGGGCTATCATGGCTACACGGCCATAATATTCAGAATGGATTTATTACTGTTACAAAATTTTGTCGAAGCTCGACGCTTTGAAATCTCAATAAACATTAAAATTTTATCTAGAGCTTCAGTGGTACAGCAAAGAATTAGCAAAAAAACAGGTTTATTGTTTTTCAGCTAAACTTTTTTTTGACTTTGCGAATTAATTATGTATTGTTATAACTTGATTTTCTTATACAAAGGCAATAAGACATTTCTAATTTCTGACTTCTGAATTACTTACCAAACGATTTACAAACTCATCGCAGAATTTGAAGAAGTCTATCTCTCAGTTCTTCTCGTGGCCCGCCAAATTATGGCCAAGATTTGATTAACATTCCAAGCCCGTGTACAGCACAACAGAATACGAACAGTCCACTTAAAAAGTTTCTTTTCCCAGTAAATTGGAAATCCGTAGCCAGCTGTTTCTCGCCAGGTTTACCTGCCGTCTATACACCTGTCATTAAGCGACGCGATCCTAAACGCGTCTGATCAACAAACCATCTTGCATTCCATCTGCACCGCTGCTGTCACAAACTCTGGTTCAAAAACCTTTTGGCCTGACTCGGATGAGATAGTGCGGTGCTGAGCGATTGACGCTGCTTCCTTGTATGTGTACTCGCCTGCAGCAGCATTAGGCTGTGCGACAGGTTGAAGCGGGCAGTTCCACAAACCAGGTGAGAGAGACGGCAAAGATCTGCCTTACTGCTGTAACACTGGCAGGTTAGGCGACGGCCGTACATATTTCTACTTATTTAATCTGTGAACAATTCCGATCTCGTGTAAATTGAGAAAAAGTATCATCCATCCATCAGGCACATGAATTTCATAGATGGATAAATAGCTGACTGGCTGTCTGAATAGCTGACTGACTGGCTGACTGACTGGCTAACTGACCGGCTGACTGACTGGCTGGCTGACTGCCTGACTAGCTGACTGACTATTGGCCGACTATGGACTGACTGAGAACTAGCTCACTGGGCTGACTGACTGACTGATTGATTGATTGATTGATTGATTGATTGATTGATTGATTGATTGATTGATTGATTGATTGATTGATTGGCCGACTATGGACTGACTGAGTACCAGCTCACTGGACTGACTGACTGGTTGACTGACTGACTGGCTGACTGACTAGCCGACTGACTACTGACCGACTTTGGACTGACTATGGAGTACTAGTTCACTGGACTGACTAACTGACTGACTGACTGATTTACTGACCAATTAGTAACTGAGCGACCGTTCAACCAACCTTCTGATTGGTGGACTGACTGGCTGGCTTACTAGCTTACTAATTGACTAACTGACTGACAGAATAAATGAACAAGTGAATAATGGAAAAAAGAATAAGTAAACCGAAGATGGAGGAAGGAAGGAAGGAAGGAAGGAAGGAAGGAAGGAAGGAAGGAAGGAAGGAAGGAAGGAAGGAAGGAAGGAAGGAAGGAAGGAAAGAAAGAAAAATGAATGATCGAGCAGATGAACGAATAAAACAGTGAATGAATGAAAAAGAAAAGGCAAAAAAGAAAAATAAGAAGTAAAAAGACGACCGAAAGGAAAAAACAAAGGGAGAAAATGGATTCGTAAATTAAAATAGAAAGAAAAAAGAAAGAAACAATAAAAAGGCTGGCTGGCTTACTAACTTACTAATTGACTAACTGACTGACAGAATATATATATATTCTGTCAGAAAAAATATATATATATATACAGTAGTAGCAAAACTCACAATACCAAACAACCAATGAATTTTAAAAAGATTGTATCATTTGAAAACTTTCAACTAAAAGATGCCTTCCTAAGCCTGGTTAGTGTATTGCTCCACATAATTCTTTTGGGTAAACTTTTCTGATTTTGCGATAACCAAGTCGAAAATGCTTGACATTATTAAATTAACCTGTTCATGTAAAACACTGATGCACTTTTACTTGCGAAAGTTTCCCGGCTTGCAAGATACAAAATGTAGCATCTTATGAAAAGACTGTCAAGTGACGAATTGTGTGGTTCTAGACTTGAAGATTTTACAAAATTTCAACTAATAACCTTTTCTTCGCATTTTCATCTCCGTCGTCTACAATAAACGTATTTGAATTGAAGAGAAATCTTGTATTTTATACAGCGATTTAATATTTCAATTCGCTACCCCTGTATATTTTCAATATTGTATTAACGGAAATTAAAACGAAGTTCAATTGACATTTCACTGAAAATGAGAGGGTGTTTAACAAGAGGCACCCATCACTGCCGCCATCACAAAACGAGCGATAGCCCTGTGACCAGTACATTGTCCTCTCACCGTCTTCCTACCTCCAGCAAACCAGCCCAACAAGTCACAACCTTGGAGGAATGCAAACTCGCGCCCTGTTGCACAAGTTTATAATTAGAGACGCTGCAATTATGAGATCAGAAACCTATTTGATTCCAACAAAGCGTATTTAAAAAACGAAACAAAGGCTTTGAACATGTAAAACATGAAACAAAAGCTGATCTGTTTGCCTCCTGTACCTAAACAAGTTATGAACAAAGTGTTACGAATGGATAATACAAAATCATATTTTTAATAGTTGCTTCCGAACTTTTTTCTTTCTTTTTTCTTGCTTCATGGTTATGAAATCTACCTATCACAACTAGTTTCCAGTAGTGTCCAGGGGCACGTAAACGTACATCCGGTAACAACAACGGCAAAGCAATTTGACTGATTTCCCGGTAGTGCAGTGAATGATTCTACGAAAAAAACTACTATTTCTCTCCAAACTACAGTAATATGCAAATAAAATCAATAGATACTTTCTGCGTTTTATGATTACTAACACCTATTTTTATTAGTCAGTCAGTTAGTCATCAGTTAATAAGTCACTTAGTTAGTCAGTCAGTTAGCCAGTTACTTCGTTAATTATCAATGTCCGTGATTTTGGCAGTTAGTTCGACAACAGTATAGTCAGTCAATTGACTACCAGTCTGTTTAATAATTATTAGTCACTTAATTACAATATTTTAATACCAGCAGCGTTTTAGGTACTGCTGGGTAGTACTCATGCTTCCAAGATTTAGGCCATTTGCTCCCAAATGGACTAACAAATGGTGGGACTGTCTTAGTCTTAATTGTTTAATTTTTATTGAAAACTTCTTGCGTTTATATGTCAATTGTCTTAAAGCTAGGATTTTCTGGTACTAGTTATTTTTTACAACCGACGTTGTAAAGAATCTACCACACTCCAAGTTGGCTTTAGACTTGGTCTGAAGCAAGGACGTTACGGAGCATTCATACTGCCGAGTGTTCTTTCTGAAAGCAAACCCACAAGTGTGAAGTGCTGCAAGAAATTGCAAACTCTCCGACAGTTGTTGCAGCGAATAGAAAAGTGACGGTCAGCTCGCACTTAGTGTCGTAGAGTAACTCTCAGCAAGTTTTGTTCTCTAGTCTAAACACGTTTGCGAGTTATTTCGCTAGTTATTTGGCCAGAAAACTCGTTAATCCGAACGCGCTTTTACATACTGAAACTGAATCATTTCTCGACTTCGATCTCCTACGTGGTTGTGCTGCCATCTATCGAGCATAACAGTCACTTTTACTTTGAGAAGCACTCAAAATTTTGTTTCATTCGCACACGGTTCCGAATTTCAGTTATACTGTTAACTATTAAGCCTGTACTTTGAGCTAAAAAGAATTTTCCACTTCTAGTTTAAGCAGACAGCACGTTGTAGCACAGCGTGAAACAACTTGCCAAATCTACGATGACTCACATTTTGTCACTCATGATTTCTTCCTACATAGATATAGAATCTTCGAATTGTTATAGATCAATTTTGTGCTACAGCAGTGGCTAAGGTGTGTGCTATGTTTTCATCCTGATATCCAGCACTTAACGACAGAAGCTAATTTTTATTTTTTTCTTGTGGCAGGACCGAAATCTTGCTGCTAGTCAAAGAGATTGCGAATCAAAAGAGATAGCTTTGGCCACATACCGACATGAGAAAAACAGTCGGAAACATTGCTATAGCTTAAATCACCAAAAAGCGATTTTCATGGCAATCACCTGTTTGTTACTGTGTGTTTCTTAATTTCAATTGCTATACGCGATTTTAGGCTCCTAGATATTGTTTCGTCTAAATAAATGGTTATAATTGTACAGGTGAGTGGTGGACGGGTGGAAAATACTAATTACACCGATCTACTGATCTGTCACCTGTATATTGCTGACATTTTTTCTCATTCAAGAAGGATACACGTGCATGTGTCTGCACATTTGTAAGACCGTCGACTTAACATTTTACTTTGCGAGTGCTTAATATCTTATCTTTGAGAGTTATACTGTTCGGTCCAACTACAGCCATCACATAAAAAAGTTATCCAGTCAGTATAATCTTCAAATGCTAGAAACTGGTTGGAAACCAATACTCCAACCGTCACACAATTTAACTTTTTAGATGTCCAACATTAAAATTTTATTAAATGATTTCAAGAAACATGCAGGTATCTGGTCCTGCTGCACATTTGCACAACGTTTTTATTGTACAAGCAGTACAATTTATATATAGTGAGTATCTTTCGTGTATCAGATAAAAATATCTCCGAATAAATCCCTGGTCAGACTTAAGTTTTTAAAAAATCCTAACCATAATCAGAAATTCATAACTTATGATCAACATCAATATGCCTGATTTTCCATCGGATTAGTGCATCCAAAGCTGCGTCCGGGATCTGTCGTACGCCTACGTTTACTCGTTTAGCCCCGCCCAAATAGACTGTATGATACCAACACAAAATCAATCCGCAGGGTTCCAAAATAACTTTCACAAAAGCCATGACGAAATTTAATCTAACATTGCTCTCTAACACCTTCGGAGTTTACTTATTTTTGTTTAGCGTATTAGAAAAAATTGAGTTTCAACTTGTTTGTAGTTTTTCAGTGGGTAAATAATAGAACTATTTTCTGACAAAAACCGCTTTGGAGCGCGAGTAGGCCAGTTTTCGCGCCATTCGGGAAGACGCCTAGCGTCGCTTTGATCGGTTTGGTTTGCTGTTTCTAAATTTATGTAGCCATTGTCGATTAATTTTTTTATTTAACATCAGAAAATGGGGTTTTCTGAAGAAGGTGACCAGAATGTTGAAGAGCGCTTCAATAACCTTTGTTTGGATCTCAACATGGACAAAGATACGCAAGAAAAAGCGTGGCTGTCGTTCGGAAATATCTGCAGAAGCTTCACTTTGGAGGTTCGATTATTAATTATAGTTTTTATCAAAGTAGTTTTCGTGGTCTCACTGAGATTCTTGACGCTAAATATTTTTTGGTATTACTCAGGTTCATGTTGCTAAACATTTTTCGCTTTAATGTTATTGTTATCTGAATAGGCTCACTTGACTTGTATATGCGCTAGTTCCATGTTTTGTTGTCACTTGGAAGTAAATTATTTTTTCTAATGCGAGTTAGTGTTACTGCTTTTTTGGTCCTTGGACTTAGTAGTGTATTAAATTAACTTTCGGTTAAACATTAAAGGAATTAACTTAATGCACATCAGTGTACAATGTACATATTTAACAGCAGATGAATTTAAAACTTAAATATTCATAAACAAAGAAAACTATAAAATGCTCTTGGATGCAGATGTGATTGAATTCATGGCCACTAGTGAGCCTTAAATTCTTACTTTGCATGCAGGTACCATTCGTGGCCGTCTTCCGTGATAGGCTGTTGCCTGTTGAGGGTCTTGACAATGCTTAACTATTCGCATGAAAAATCTCTCTCAGTTTGAACATCAAGTTTTTTTTGGTTATGTTAAAAAGCTTGTGTCTGTCTGCTAAGATACTCCCTGGGGTCTGTCTGTGTGTATTCACAGTTCCAAAATTCTTGTTTAGATAGTTCTTAAAAACATTCAAAGATGGCCGTATTCTGGTAACTTATTCCATAACTTTGGTGTTAACACCGTGAAAAATCGTTTTCGTACATTGAGTCTGCTATATTGTACATTCTTATATTTATACGCGTGATCCCTCATTCTTCCCTCTTCACTTTTCAGTTCAGAGCTGAATTTCTTACCCAACGTTTTAGCAAGAAATCTACCATCAAAGATCCAGCCTCCATTATATTTCTACTCGTTTTCACAAAAAATCTAGTCTGGTAATCAGTATTATTGTTTTCTGTGGAACAAATGTGCAGTAAACCAGTCATTTCTTTCTGTGGCCAAAAAAGTAAATTTTTGGTGTCCTACTTAAACATATAGATTGTTTTTCTGCAACGTTTTTGCAGCCTAGTACAAGCTCAAAACGCTCCAGTTATGATAGTGAGAAACCAGTCTGACTAATCGCTCAAGGCATGAAAGATAGCATTTCTCGTGAATTTTATGTGCAACCAAGTGAACTTTTACAGATTGTGGACTGCCAGAGAGCCAAACTTTAGTTCCAAAGTCTGCAATAGGTAGTAGTAGTAATTAGACAACAGGAAGTATCACCAGATCAGGGTGGCAGACTTCCTGTCCATGCTGAACACATGTTATTTTAATACGTGTGCAAATCAAACGATCTCATTACCACACGAAATAGACATACTATTGAATCGTCAACAAAGTGAAATAAATAACAGTTTTTTCTTTATTTGGTTTTACATTAAAAGTTTCAATAGTGTTTTATTCTTCATTGAAATTGTGAAAATTGCGCCCTGCATCGTACATTCTGCCATTCAGTTAAGTGTCTGTGCCAGATAAAGAGACAACAGTATTGGAAACTTGTCAAAAGACACTAACTATTCTGCTAGCTTTGAATGAAATAATTAATGTAATTATAATAGTAGTCTTATCTATTTAATGGTAATTGTAATCATCACTTTTCTACTATAATTGTAGTCACAGTGTTTATGACACTGCCATGAATGTAATCACAATCTTTTGGCTGTAATCGGCCCTATGCCTGTTTCCACTTTAGCTCTGTCTCTAATCCAGGCGTATCACAAAGAAAAATTGCTCATGAATATTGTCTCAACATAAAGCTATGGAGGCATTTTTTGCATTTTGGATTCTTGCACTTTGGCTTGCATTATTTTTGCACATTGTTCGTAAATATTTTTGCGTAAAAAGATAAATTGGAAACTAGGAGTGAGGATTGTGAGGCAGGACCTTCTCAGCTCAAATGTTTTTTACATGATAGCGTCGTTTCTGGATGTGTAACTACAGTGTCTTAAAAACAGCCGCAATTGTAATTATGACTTTCATAAAAAACATTTTTAATTAGAACATCTGAAATTTAAATTGACATAATTTGTTATGGAAAGCGACTTTTACTTTATGCTGATAGGACTTAGTTTGGATAGTTGTCTCGCAATATCGTCTTACTAATCGCCATTTTGTTCTGTTGCTGAATTATGGATTTTTCGAAAGTTGGGTATTTGATGACTACGTTTTTGAGGTTTAATGATAGGAATGCAATACAGAAGTTTCTTACGGCAAACTTAACAGGCAGTACCAGGTTTCTGGAGGTACTGCTAGAGTTCTCCTTTCTCTGCCAGTCTCTGTTCGAGTTTCCTGAAATTTGTCTGATTCTCATTTGAATCGTTGGAAGCACAGCTAGTATTGAAAATACTCAATAATCGAAAGATATAGTTCAAACTTAACTGTAAACATTACTGTAGACCTACAGTAATTTTGAATTTTGGAATCCCAGACCGAACATTGCCCGCTGTAAAAATTGTTTTTAAAATTACCTATCTTCCTTAAATCCATGGGCGGGCTGTTGTAATAGATAAGATAAGGAAATAAATGTGATGTATCTTATTTATAAGCAAATTCTCACATGTTATAATGTTTCACAAAAGACTGAAAAGGTCGGTATTTTTTCTTTTTTAGTCAAACAGTATAATTGAGTATTGCAGGTCTCAGTGAAGGAAATGTAAATGCATCAAAATGGTGTCAAGCTAGAGATTTTTTGCTAGTGTTTCACTTGTGTCACTGCCATCAGTGGACAAAGTTTCGTTGTCATTTTGCAAACCATCAAAGCATTTTTTTTTGAAAATTTGCATTTATTGTGTTGTCTGTTTTATTGATTTGCTGCAGCTGATGTAGACATGTTGATAATCATTAGTTTGCTTGTGTCATTAACATACCTGTCTGTTTGCATGTACAGTTAATACAGACTTTATAATGCAGTCTCTATACTCGTGTTTGTTAACGTGCTGCTTTGTATGCTTTAGGGTGACTCTATACACTGGCTTGCCTGCGCTCTTTATGTGGCCTGTCGAAGTAGTCAGTTGCCCACCGTTGGCAGTGGAACTATGGAGGGAAACTGTGTTTCATTGACAAGACTCTTGCGTTCTGCTGATCTAAGGTAGGTTCAAATATACTGAAACTCTAGATTGATTAAATTGAATACAGTGTTCCCTCACGTATCGCTGGTGTTCCGTTCCAGGCCCACCCGCGAGTGTTCCCTCACGTATCGCTGGTGTTCCGTTCCAGGCCCACCCGCGATAAGTGAATTTCCGCGAAGTAGGGACGCTATACTTATTTTAGTAGTTATACATTATTTTAAATCTTTATAAACCCTCCCCCACACTCTTATACATAATCTTTTCCCATTCCCTTAATAACTTTTCCCATACTGTACATGTACCTTTTAAAAAACTTTCAGTAGCATCTTAAGCGGGTGCAAGTACTACATTTCGTTTTTGGTGTGTATTCATCCACTGAATAAATACACTGTTTACTATAAATGGTAACTTTTTATGATTTATAATATTCTTTTAATGTTAGAGTTAATATTTTTAATATATTTTTATACATTTTGTGATTTTTTATACAAAATTCATCAAATCTATACATTACTGCACAATACGTACTACGCATGTGCAAAAATACTTTTGACAGAGTACCGCAAAAACCCACAAAATACCGCGATAAATATTTTACATTAATATTTTTGAAAACCCGCGAAATAGCGTGTCCGCAATAAATGAACCGCAAGGTAGCTAGGGAGCACACATCTTCATTGGAATTATGAGATGTGCCTATAAATTTGTAAGTGAACAAAAGTTGATTCACATGTTTCTATTACGATGTGGTAAGATTAGTGTACCAATTTGACAGAGGCCTAGGCCTGCTGCTTCTGTACATGTAAGTGAGCAAAAGTTGATTCACATGTTTCTATTACGATGTGGTAATGTTAGTGTACCAATTTGACAGAGGCCTAGGCCTGTTGCTTCTGTACATGTAAGTGAACAAAAGTTGATTCACATGTTTCTATTACGATGTGGTAAGGTTAGTGTACCAATTTGACAGAGGGCTAGGCCTGTTGCTTCTGTACATGTAAGTGAGCAAAAGTTGATTCACATGTTTCTATTACGATGTGGTAATGTTATTTTACCAATTTGACAGAGGCCTAGGCCTGCTGCTTCTCTACATGTAAGTGAGCAAAAGTTGATTCACATGTTTCTGTTACGATGTGGTAAGGTTAGTGTACCAATTTGACAGAGGCCTAGGCCTGCTGCTTCTGTACATGTAAGTGAGCAAAAGTTGATTCACCTTTATCATTTATCCTTTATCATCGTAGAGGCATTTGTAAAAGAGACCCACTTCATCTTGTAGCCTGGTTTCTTCTCTTTAGAAAGAGCTATAAACTTTTTTCCAAGACCACGCGAAGCACTAGGATTTTTTCCTACACCGTGTACTTCTAGGAGCAGCAGGCAGAAAGCTCCACAAATTGTCCCTTTTGTTCATTGTTGGATTTCATGTAGAGTGGGTCAGTAGTGGGTCTTGGAGGAAATGGCTTTTTGAAAGAGTATAAAACGGGCTACACAGTGATATGGGTCTCTTTTACTCATTCCTTTACCAGAGTGAGGTTACGAGTTCATTTGGCGGACGTTTCTTTTTGGACAATCTTCCAACTAAGCGCGTGCCTTTTGCACACGCTCTGAATGGCTTTTGGCAGCACTAATGTTGAGTTAAAATAAAATTTATGCTTTAAATATCTCTTTTTGTTTATAAATTGTCATTCTTTTTCACAGCCTTATCCAGTTCTTCAGTAAAATGAAAAAATGGGCTGACATGGCAAATCTTCCACAAGAATTCTGCAGCAAAGTGGATCGACTGGAGCGGGTTTTTGCCGTATCGACTGTGATCTTCAAAAAGTTTGAACCCATATTTCTGGACATTTTCAAAGATCCAGCCAACGACCCGCCAAGAGTGCCAAAATCTCGAAAACAAAAGTCAGTGCTTTGACATTGGTTGTAGCTGAGGCTAATTTTGTAACTTCTTGCATTATACAAATCTTTGTTTTCAGTTTGCAAAAAAGTACGTTTTCTAAATCCAGTTTTAACTTTCTAACAAGTTTTTTCCTTGCGTGTAGAAAGAATGTTAGCCTTCATATTCATATAAACTTTATATAACGTTTCCACTATTGAACATAATTTATAGGGATGCACCGAATGTTTGGATCATTGGATTTTTTCCTCGAATATCAGTATAAAAATCCGGCCCAATAAACTTCGGTTGTAATCACTGAAAGCTCGGAGAAACTTCAGTGCGATGAAGCATTGTCAGATTCAGTGAAAATTAAACAAACCGAATGTTTCCCTATAAAAACAAGAATATATTAATTTATATAATATGTTAAATATATATATGTGTGTATATAAGATTCGAGGCTACAGCTCCAACGACGGCACCATTTGCGGCGATTTATATATCAAACGAAAGGTCTCGATCTAGTGTCGTGCCATTAGGGGTTTATTTTTCGAATCTCGCCCACCGCGAGGAACGAAGGGTGAAAAACCTCCAAAAATGGACATTTTTCGGCCGTTTTTTGCAAAACTTATACCTCTTATTTCTGGTGAAAACTGCTGACGCAAAGCCATTGTTCTGACAACATCCATTATACTCTGCTTATAACTTCAATTCACTAAAAGCTGCTGCTCGCTTTGCGTTATAAATGAGGACTATGTAGGAAGTTTGCGTATTATTGATTATAAGTGTACTTATACGCTAAATTTTTTGCGGGGCCTTCGCTTATAAAATTTATTGAAAAAAGCTAGTAAAAAATTATGAACACGACAGAATAGCCGACATTTTGATTTCTGTTTCTGTATGATAACTCAAAGAGTGCGTTGCACTGTCGGTACAGAAGTCACGTCAACACGCAATATTGTGGCGGTGCTGCGTTCGCTTGTACACGTCAAAGTAAATCAATGAAAACTTTAGCTAGTAAACAATTATACCACTGAAATTTTGCTTAAATGCTGTTTTTGTTGATTATACTTGTAAGATAATTGAATAACTTTTGAAAGAATTGGTGCTGTTTCTAATATGTAATACTTTACTACATAACATTAACCATTAAATACAAACACAGATTTAGTAATCAGAGCAGTTTTATACTGCTCACCAATCACCACTAACTTGAAACGATAAACGATTAAAGAGTTTATAAATCTTTTCAGCTAGAATTACAAAAAAATGATTTCGTTTTGTAAAAATTCAGTTCGGTATTCGGATTTACCGTATTTTCCCGTGTATAAGAGACCCCTTCAATTTTTAGGCAAAAATTCTGGAAAAAAGTTTTTTCAGACGGACATTTTTAGAGGGTAAAGTACAACTTTTTTCAACTCAGTGCGGTACTGAAAACAAAATAAAACCAGTTAATGTGTTGTAGAAAAAGAGTACTGGTATATATTAAAGTGCGTACCTGCAAACCTGTAACAGGAAAAGAGAAAACGAGGAGATAATGCCTGTGTCACGATGCTTGTATTGCTTACAACCGCTTCATAGTCGAACGCGACACGCAAAACAGTTGTAGAGCACTTATTTCTTTAAAATCATTAGTGTCACAATTTATGCATCTTATTGAAAAGACTTACTCCCATGTATAAGAGACCCCCTATTTTTAAAGTGAAAATTCTGAGCAAAAAAGGGTCTCTTATACACGGGAAAATACGGTAACTTGATATTTTATTCGGTTCGGCGACACGGCCAATCAATCTTTTGAGCTTCGGTTCGGTTGATGAAAATGCACATTTGCTAAATTACAAATAGTTTATTTATTTATATGTGGGACAAAATACATTGTTTAGTCTAAAGTAGTGCAACAATAACAGTTGCTCAAGTTTTATAGATTTATTTTGCTTATCTTACTTCATTGAAGCTTCTTTTTTTAGGAAACCTCCATGCTCCGCTACAGAAGTTATTAACGCATGTTGGACCTTGTTTGTATATGTTAAAGGTATGGCAATGGTATATCAGTCCATTTCACTATGGTATTGCAGTAGGGATTAAGTTTTAATCTACCCGCATTTATTGTTAAAATTTATGAGTTTCGTTGCTGGTATTTACAAAATTTTATGTTGGACAAGCTTTACAAAACAGGAGATGCATTTCTTGTTTTTATTTTTGCTTGTATTTAAAGAAAAGTTCTCTATTCAAAGCACCAAGCCAGATAACAACTGATAAAAATAACTTTTGGTCATTATTACGAAATAAGATTCTATTGTGTATATATCCTAATTTCTGAAAAATTTGTATTGTTTTGTTTAGATTTTGGTATCCAACTTTATTATTTTTTTGCTTTCAGTTCTTTTTGGATAATTTGTATCATTATATTGTTTTTATTATTATTATTTTTTTATTTGTTTTTGTTATCTGCAGCATCACCGTTAATTTTTAATATACTAATCTATTTATGTGTATGTCTATGTGTTATAATGGTAGTTAGCAACATTTCCCATTTACAGTATTACTTTTTATCACTAGCCAGTATAACATATTCATAACGTGTTTGTTAGAAAAACAGGTGAATAGATGCGTTCATTGGTTGACATTCACGTTTGTGCTTTTTATTTGTCGCTAGGTAATTTTCCAGCCATAAGCGATGATCTGGTGAATTCCTATCACCTTGTGTTATGCTGTCTGGATTTGTTCTATGCTAATGCTTTACTCACAGACAGAAGGGATCTGCTTAATCCAGAATTTCCAGGTATGTTACAATTATAGTGATAAAAACGTAATAACTTTTTTAGTTATAATCACATTCATAATCTACGTACTGGTGTGGGCTAGAAGACTCATCCATGGCAAAAATTAAATTTTCAGATAATTTTCATTACTTTTTTTCTTTCACAGTGTGGGACAATTTAACAATCCCTGCTTTTTGATTGCCCGCAACACATTTACATTTGTATATATGGCAAACCTAAACTATGGTATATCTAAACTAGTTATGCGCTCAAAGTAAATTGTATACAAATTTACTAAAGCAACATACAACAGGGATAATTCTCTTGTTTAGACCCCTAGTCGTTCAACCCCACAGTGTTTTGAGAGTCAAGTTAGTATATTTGTAATGATGCTGTACATAACGTTGTTTAGACATCAGTATTAAAGGAAGTAGCGATATCACTATCTTTGTTTACCATACGTTGACCTACGTCTAAAGACAGTTTAAATCATTTTTTCCAAAATTTGCTTCCTGTTATGTATCTTACTGTTTCAAAGTCAATAAGAAACGCCTTATAATGCATGAAGTAGTTAATTGAAAAGCTTACGTTTACAGAAGTTCTCAAGTTAAACCCACCTACATGAGTAATTATATTTATATTACCATCAAGTACAAGATATTGAACTAGCAGTTCCTGAACTTACCTCTGTTGCGGCAGTTACTGTTTTTTAATGCACCATGTAAAATTATGGTCACAAAAAAAACAAATGGGATCAAGGTCACGCATCATTCATAATAACTTCAGCCCGTCTAGTTAACAAAATTTTTGTTTTGCTTACCCATATACTTGTACCGCAACTTAAAGTTTGCATGTGTATTGATTTATTGAATTAAATCACTCAGAAGAACTTTAATTTTGATTTTTTGATAGTATTGCCAAGGGATTTTAATTCGAGAGACTACCAGGTGCCTATGGAACCGCCCTGCATAATAGAGCACTTGTGCGATCAGCACGAAGGTTTAGAGCTTGAAGCGCGTGGTATCAAAGAACACTGGTGGAAACCTCACATCAAGCGATTGTTCGACCAGAAGGTATAGCCTCATTTACAACAACTTGCTAATGAATAAAGTGTGCTATGCTTTCATTTACCTTGTCTGAAACCAAATTCAAAGATTGTCGCTATTGTGCAAACAAAGTTTTCCATTGTAGTTCAGAGATGACTGTAAAGCGTTTATTCATACATAGAGAGAAGGAAAAACTCTTCATTGCTGAGGAAGTATATTCCGAGTTTAAACGCAGGAAAACTAATGGAAAGATGTCACTGTAACTATTAAATGTCCCAATAAAAATCCCATTCTAAAGAGCAACATGGCAGCTGCATGCTAGTAGATATTTGAAGTTTGTACGTGTTAGAGTATAGTTGAAATCTATAAATTTGACTTTTCCTTGTTGGAGGTTAAAAAATTGTTTGCTTTAAAAATTTCTTGACTAGTTTTGCATTAATTTTGATATTTCTTTGTTTCTTTGTTTTTAGATTCTTAAAGGCACCAAGGAAACTTTGTCTGGTCTTTTAGAGCAACCGAACTTTGAACAAAATATGTGAGTTTTTTACTTGTGGCATTTTTAAAAAATTTATTACAGTTAATATCGTTGTTTTTGTGGTGTCGTCCTCTCAAGTAGTACAAATTCTTTGAGTCTGGAACAAACAAATAGAATTCTTTGATGTCTGTTGGATATGCTGAACAGAAAATGATCAAATTGGCCAATTTTTAAGTGTGGGCAGAATATAATGTTCATTTGGTTTACGACAGGGGTGTGCAAATAGCGGCCCGCCGAGAGAATTTGTGCGGCCCACGAAGAGATTTGTCAACCTAATGAAAGTGCGGCCCGGGCGATTAATTGAGTGTATCCAGCTGAAGTCCGTGCCACGATCCCAAAGATAGTGCGGGTAGTTTTTTCTACTAGATCGGATACCATTAACCCTTACAAGACGGTTGTAGCTTAATGTCACTGTACTACACAGACTGTGTGATACACATTACTAATATGCATTGTAATGAAATTACCATGTCTATCTGTCCTGAAAGCAGAAATATATGGTTTGTAATACGAATTTTAATAACTTCTAAAAGTTTCTTGAGTGTAGTAGTAATGATGTACGCAGGTCGGGTGCAAAAAAATCGTTCTTAGGCCTTTCCGTACTTGGTTGCTTGATCAAACTGCCTGTGGCCCGCAGGAATTGCGGGAAAATTTAATGTCGCCCGGCTAGTCAGATAATTTGCACACCCCTGGTTTACGAGAAATAATATATAGATAAAAACTGTAATACTAATAAAAATTTAGATCTTTCTGTACTTCCAGTAAAAGTTAGTTTGGCAGTTTTTTAGTTTAAACTAAGAGCCTGTCCGGTATTCATATTGACAGTACATCAACATTTGCAGTATGTCCACTCGAAATTTCTCAGTGACCCTGAAAACAAACAGGCATTGCCACCACATGCACAAAAGAGGCTAAGCAAATGAAATTTTAATTACATTCATTTGTATATCCGGAACCGGATCTGCCACATGCTGCAAGGATGAGAATTTTCCGCTGATGCACGGAATTCCGAGTTTTTGGAAGACCAGTAGTGCCATTTTTGTAAATCGCGTAAATTCGTTAAGAAAATTTTTACGGACCCAGTACATTATTTCACAAGCTGACCGCTTCATCAGTGTAACCACGTGTATATCTCTATGTATAAAAATATAGAATCAATTGTGCGGAGTTATTTGAGTCAATTGCAGACAGTTTTTATATACTTTTGCATAGGAGCGGCCAGCACGAAACAAGGTAATTGAAAATTTAACTCGACTTAGGGGTTCTCTGTGGTCTCAAAATTGCACCAAAACCCCGACCTGTTTCAGAGGTTTTTTTTGCAATTTGTCATTCTCATCCCTGATGCTGATCCAGATCCATGTCAGAACTGGCAAAACTAGACCTGGTGTATCCTTGAAAATACAAATTTAAAAAATTTATCTTGCAAATTTTCATTTCTAATTTGTTTGTGTCATTTTTCAGGAAAAACTTGAACAAAGTCTACGAAGAATTCGTCTTGAGTGTGGGTGATTTTGATGAGCGAATATTTCTGGGTTCTGAGGCAAGCACAGAAATTGGCACCCCAGCCAAAGTCGGCTCATCTCCGTCCGAGTTGACGTCGCACATGCAGGTTAAACGCAATCTCCAGCAACATTTTGATTCGGTATGGTCAGGTTCACATGGTAGTGGTGTGACCGATTAATTGTTTCAGTCGATTATAATGGATTGGGTTTTTAGTTCACACCATTGGTTTTTTTTCTGACTATCCTTGCTAATCGATTATAAATTACTAACGTAACAATTATAACATATTCAACTTAGTCTTCAGCAAATCCGTATAGTCGGTATTGTTATAAAATTAAGTAGTGTCTGCTACCCCCATTATGCAGTAACTTAGTATAGTAGCGTAAGTATTACAGTACTGCTTAAGTGCATGATGTCACAAAAATGAGCTCTACGTCATATGACGTCAGAAACTAACACTACAGTTCATGATCATGGTTATCACGGTACCGCCTTCTATTTGTTGGCCACGCTAATGACAAAAAGGCGCTGTTGCCAGTCTTAGTAGATTCACTGAGCCGCCCGTAGATTTGAAACTTTAACAAAATTTCATAATCCGAGATAATTATTATTTAATCAAAGCTTTGATTTAAAATAAGCTATTGTAGTTTTCAATATTTTAGAGCATTCTTTATTCTGAACTCGTATCACTTGTGCGCTGGTATCACTTCGTATATGCAAAAGTTTCTCATACGCTCAAACCTGTGGTTTTCGTGTGCATTTGCTAACATAGCATTAAAAGAAAATCAGTTTCAAATAAGTTTCGTATACAATAAACTGACTACGTAAATGCATTCGATGTCCCCCCATCTATCACAATAGTATGACAGACTTTCCGTATTTGATAATTAAAAGTATTTTAGTAGGTACACATTTCAGTTTATTTACTTTTACCACCATTGCATTTATTGCTATGATGTATGCATTTGTATTTCAGACAAAGACGCTAGCGCCCTCCACTCCGCTGACGGGACGGAGGTATCTGAAAGAAAAAGATATAGGAAATATCACTCCGGTATCAACCGCTACGCAGAGCGTCAGTCGCCTGCAAGGTTTACTAGCTGGTTGCAAAGCTGCTCCTAGTGAGATATTGCTAGCTATTTTTCAGTAAGTTAGTTTTGTTTTTGCTTTTATTTTGTCAGATTAGTTTCATGAATAAATGCCACATGCAACTATAAAATCTAATTAACTTTCGTTTAATTTTAAACATTAGAAAGTCGATGTTCATAATTACTAAACATGGCATTCTCATACACTGAATATTCAGTAACCTGACTCGCATCACAAAAACTAGTAAACATGACAGTCAATTTTTCGTCTGAGTTACTAATAAGATTCAGTTGATAAAATGTGCATTACTTAACAGATTTCTTCAAATCTGAAGGAAAACATTTCGACTAAATATGCAAGAAAGCTGTTTTATGATCAATTTATTTGCTAAGAGACTGTCAAACTGTCCTGAAAGCCCTATAACTTAGTGCATTTTTCTGAGTGAATTCGCAGGGATAACTTCACTCTGCGCAGTGAAGGGATTTATTAAGTGACGAGCATTAGGGGTGAGCATTCTTTACCAGGAAGCGAATTAGAATCGAATTTGTGACTTTCGAATTCAAATCAAATTTCAGTATTTCAAATTCGAATCGACTTCGAACTCTGTTGGAAAGATTTTCGAACAAGTTTTCGAACCACCATTAGAAAGCGGTCTTACAGAGATTATGCGTATTATTCCATTTAGTTCTGCAGTAAAATCACTAATAATTTCTTTATAATTGGACACAGAAATTACAGTTAAGTTGTGCTAATTGCATGACGTTTCAAACATTTTTATGATAAGGAATGTACGTGTTTGAATTGCTGAATTGTTCGAATTTATCATTTTTGGTTCGAATTCGAACGTTCGATGCTCACCCCTAAAGACGATTCTAATGACAACACTGCTTGTTTATATTGTGCTGTTTGACTGTTTCTTCCTGTCACTGCTGTCTTGCCCGGATGGTTCAGTCTACGGGAAGGGAGGGCAGGCAATCTAACAGTGAGAACCTAACCAGCAAGATTATTTAAAGGTCAAAAACCAACTGAACCAATTCGAAATTAGAGATACGAATTGACAAATGAGAATTGATTGATGTACAAGTGTACAAGTTTGCTGAACTTAGGGAATTTAACACTGATGTGCATTCTAGTTGCTTACTGTATCCATAAAAATAGCAGTTTGGACAGTCAGTCAGCAAAGCGGCCCATCAATGCTACAATAAACATAAACATAAATCTTTAAAAATATTTGTCGAGTTCATGTGTCTAACTGCAGTTGTAAATAGGATATCATAATAACCTGTCCAACAGTTTTAATTCCAACATTATTAGTCATTAAATCATTTAATTCACAGGCTGTTGAAATGATTCCAGACATATGATTTTTGTGGATCAAGTTATTGAAGTTTTTAAAAATATTTTGCTAAATATAAATTGCTTATTATAGTCAAAACTTTTAAATTGCTACTCAGTCTTATATTTGGACTAGAGTTTGCTATTATAAATTTTGTTATTAGTCCTATAACAAATAAATGTTTGACTCGGCAAAATTAAAGTGTTCAAGTGTTGCATTGGTACCAAAAAAAATCAAAATCATTGACATTTACACCATACAGCTACAAATGTACTTAAACTTTGACGATTTTACGAGGGACTACACGTGAAAATGTGACTTTTGTACCTGTAGACCTTCTAATTGGACGTTACTGAATCATTCTTAAGGGTGAAAGAAGTGGAAAGACAGTATGAAAAGCACTTCCAGTCCACAGAACCTCATAACTGAATTGTGAGTTTTGTCTTCCTGTTGTTTAACAGTATGGCAACGTTTGTATGATATCGTGTAATTATTGTTTAGGTCATGCAAAGTCAACCCAAATCTAGTAGTTCAAGCCAGAGTAAAGAAAATGGGTGAAATTTTCTGCACACATTATGCACAGGTATGATATAGTATTCGTGCTACAGTGTACTCTGTTTAATAAGTCCACGAACTATTCTTCAAACTGGAAATTGTTTGTGAGCAAATGTAACTAATAATTGCGTCAAATTTTTGCCTGCATTTGAAGCGCAAGGTAATAGAATAGTTGACACAAAGATGAGAAAGAGAACTGGGAGTGAAATACATGTATAATTATTTTCTTTTGTGATAAAAAAAACTGCAGGAAATTGGGCAATAAAATTAACTCAGATTTTCATATGCAAGGATGGGTGATGTATTTAGTCACCTTGGGAAAATGACCAAGATTTTCTCGTAACTTTGAAAATGCACTCATGATCAGTCAAAACCTTTTCATGGTCAAAGTTTTGTTAGAACATTCTTCATTCGATCTCAAGATTTTTAACTGCAGTTAAATTTTCCGTAAAATTCAATGCACTGCGAGCCAGAATCCAGCATCCTTATCTGGACCTACTTCATTCATATTTTTGTGGCAAGACCAAAACTTAGTGCGCCTGCAAAAGCTGTGATTGTATAAGCTGTTGTCATTTCAGCCATCAGAAGACCATCCCGGTTCTCACATAGACTTTGCCAAGAAGAGGCTGCAGTTGGGTGAAAGCCTTTACTACAAAGCTCTCGAGAACATTATGCAAATGGAAAAGAGGCGACTGCCGCCCAATTTCGACTTTACGGTAAACACTTCATTGATAATTAGGTATTATTTCTTAAAAGCTGATTAAAGGTTGACTAGGTAGTTTGAATATTTTATTCTACGTAGTGATATTAGTTGATAATGATTCAAATAGTGTTTGAGCACCAACTTCTAAACATTCTCCATATTGGATATTAAACAACATTTGCCAGTTTTTCTAATAATAGTGATTAGTGAACAATTTTTGCAGTGAATTAAGCTTGTGGTTACTTGTTATTTGAGGAGACGTCACATGTCGTTTTTTAATTTGACACCTTTGTTCGGTGATTGTGCTTGGAGCATTATCCAGTTTGTCATCATTATTGTTGACTGCTTGCCAGTGTTTTTAGATTTTTTTGATGTTCTTGTTAGGAAAGAATGCAGGCCCTCGGCTAACTCAATTTTTGCTTTGTATGCGTTGCTGTAAATTATTTGTGTTAATGTAGAACAGTGTTAGCATTGAGTTGAACAATAAATGCCGCACAGTGTTGAATGTTAAAGCACAAGAAAACCCTCAACTTACATAAAGCTTAAAAAATTCATCTTGAGATTTTATACCTACATACATACTGCTTTTTTGCATGTTAGACTTGCATTGGCAAAACGCTGTACAAAACATCGCTGTGTAAATTTAAACTCCAGCAATGACCGTTAGATGCAGCCATTTTGAAGATAAAAGTCATTTGAAACAAGTTTAGATAACACTATGTAAAGTTTGAAAAAATAATCAAAGCATTCGTTGTGCACACTCACTAACTGAGTAAAATTTAAAATTACTGTATCTTGTCAATAAGATTAAAAATACATTTTCTGGTTAGAGAGTGGCGCACCCTGGAGGGTGAGTCAGCGACATTTTAACAATTAGTGAAAACATTTTTAATAATTAATAATTTTCTTTTCTACTTACACAAGTCTTTCAACTAGGTAAGCAAAATGCTAAGTAATGTAATTTTACATAGAAAGTTTTTTGGGACATAGTTTAACATTTCCTTTTCTTCCCCTGATTTACGTTGCTCATATATGACGTCATATAATGGCGCCGTCGGAACAGTGTAGCAGGAGATTTAAAATGAAAGCAAGCAAAAAATCCTTTCAACGCGAGTACGATATGCTCACAAAATTGCTACAAAATAATATCACTTTTAAGGTGATTTTTCTGAAACCAGCTTCAATTAGTCCTTTTCTTGTCCTTTAAGTCTCAGGGACCGAAAGCACCACAGGTCAGTTTGTGTCACAAATAGCCTCAGCCTTGTACCTTAAGCTAAACTGTAAAGTGACATTTTGGCAAGCATTGTTACGGTAGGTGGGAATTTCCCCAAAAATTAAGAGACAAAATCGCTATTGCAATTCAAAATTAGTGAAGCAGAATCTTTAACAGAGAAATAACTTTCAGAGAGAAGAAACAAACATACAGAAACATGTAGAATAAAAGAAACACTAGCAAACTTGTCTCGGGTTGCCTGAATTTGGGGTCGTTGTTTTACTTCTATTTTTTCTATCAAGGATGTTTTATGTTTCAGCCTTTACTGGAGCAAGATGTATATCACCAGTCATTATTCGCAGTCTGCCTAGAAATTGTGATATTTTCTTATAACTCACAGAGGTATTGTACATTTAATCTGTATAATATGTATTCATTTGGTTCTGCAACATATATTAATGTTTTTTTCTATACAGTATTATTTTTCTTTTTTTTCTTTTCTTGCAGGACATTTCCGTGGCTTGTCGATGCTTTGAAGTTGGCGCCATATCATTTCTACAAGGTCATTGAAGTGTTGATAAAGTCTGAGGATGCCTTGTCTAGGGATGTCGTTAAGCATCTCAACTCTGTAAGCATTATAATAATAATAATAATAATAATATAATAATAATAACCATAAATAATAATAATCTTTATTTAAAGTCGGCTTTTGGGTCAACAATTAACATTAGCTCAAAGAGCTATTATCGCCGACTGTAGATAACAACCTTCAACTACATAACAGAGACTATTATTACCCCACTTTAACCCTAAATACCACGCGTCAGGCAGGGCAACAGCAAGTACCATTTTTAAAGTCTTTGGTATGACCCGGCCGCTGGTTCGAACTCACGACCTCCCAGACGGAAAGCAGACGCGTTACTACTAGATTAAACCGTCTGGTCATAAAGGTCATTGGTTGTAAAGATTAGTGTAAGAATTATACAGACAGTAAAGAGTTGAAGCAGTCTGTGGGGGGAAGCTTAGCAGGCTCCAGAATGCCCGATGTTGAGTATGCTAGTGAAATATTTTTCTAATAAGAAGTGCGAGACACTGCTTTTGCTTTGCGAGACACTGGGACAATTTTAGTTTGACTTCATTGTGAATATTGTTTTTCGTAAATGCCCTATTTTCGCCTTTTATATATGTTTGACCAACGCAATGTGCGTAAACACCAAGCGGAGTAGCGTAATTCTGATCACAGCAGAATTGAGCTGAGGAAATAATGACTTATGAGAAATTGTTTGCCGTCTTAAGACTCTAATGATGACAGTTATCACTCACAGACCTGTTCTGAGTTTTTGTGAGGAACGAGAATTGTACTGAAAGAGTCGCTATGCCGCTTGGGTGCCCCACTGCCCACCTGCTGCCGCACTATTCGGTCTTTAGCTAATCTTAACAATAAAATACCATTCTGAATTAGAGATATCAGGTAATTCGTTTCAGCTCATTGTGTGTGAAATTCATTCATCATCTCCCCTTGATTTCTTTGACGGTTACTAAAATGTGAGTGTGGTAATGGGAAGACTTCAGATAGATTTAAGTGCCTCGTGTAATTAGTAAAATCAATTTGAAGTCGCGATCACTTCATGCTGGGGGGGGGTGCTGTCATTTTGAACGAAACATGGTGTCTTTCGATTTCCATAAAATGTAAACACTTATTCTTCCAGGTGCTTCAGCAGTCTTTTTTTAACTAATAAAGCATTGTCTAAGAACTAAGTAACCTGCCCGGCACTTACTGTATGTTCGCAAGTTTGCATGTGTACCTGAAAGTCAACAAAAGTCTGTGTAAATTGATTATTTACGCAATTAATGTACACTACTTACATATTTTAAGGTATATTCCTGTAGATTAAAGCTACGGGACCACTTTAAATTTGGTCATAATTTATGCGTGATTTATGACTGATTTTTTTCCATAAACACAGTTGAGCACAACGCTAGAATAACAGAACTTCTAAGCAAACTGTAGACATTTTCCAATGCGTACCTTCATCACTGCTTGCCTTCACAGCATTCACGCTGCCCAGCAGACGCCAGCTTGCATCATTTCTTCAAATATGCCGGCAGCGACTTTCGTTTGGCGGGAGATAAAAAAATTTTACATTTATTTTGCATTTTAAGCAAGACATTTTATGTGCATATATTATGTGATTTTAATATTTTTAATTGTACATTATGGTGCAGTAAATGTTGTTTGAGGGTTGGTTTTTCCTTTAGCATTTTCGGTCCATTTTTGTTTCTTGCCACATAAATCTTTGTTACTCTTCACTTTTGGTTATTTCGTCTACAGAGCACTAAACTAATTATCATAAGAACATGTTACGTGTGGTGAAGTTAAAATGTCTACAGAAGACGACATATCAAGACGGAAGATAATGACATTTTCAGCTTACTCACAACTCACAAAAGTTTTTGAGAATAGGAAGATTTCTTTTTAAACAAAAATTAGAATATTCTCAGCCTCAGTTGAAACTGTATTGCTGTATAACTCTGAGCTCTGGACATTAAAAGCAAATCATAAAGCTGAAATCGATGCGTTTCAAAGGCGAAATTACGGAAACATTTTGGGTATCAGATGGCCAAAGAAAATTTCAACAAAGATCTATATGAAAAAATAAAAGAAGAACCTTGGACAAGAAAAATAAAAAGACGCCGTTTAAGATGAATTGGGCATATGCTTAGACTACCTAGCTCTTCAACAAGACATAGAACCAGCTAAAAAACCTGCAGGAGGACAAATGTTAACATATTTAGATTTTGCACAGAAAGATTTAAATACTTCAGCATTGATCCTTAGAAATAAATGCACTTGGGTCATTGCGGCGGGCAGGGAGTCCTGGCATAGGGAGGTGAACAGAATCATGTCCCTGGATGTACGAATCATTGGATGATGATGTTAGCTTGGTTTCGGGGTAATAAGTTAAGTTAGTACTCAAGATGTAGCGTTTTTCTTGTGTTTTCTCTTTTGAGGCAGATCTTCATTTTCTTGAAATTTTATTGGCAAGCGAAAAAATTAATTCGAACATTGAAACGTAAGCAAACAAACATAACTCAACCATCAGCAATACATCATTTTTACATGTTTGTTATTGAAAGCTCTTTGATGATGACATTAGTCATTCACAGACCTGTTCTGACTCTGCGTGAGGATTGACTTTTTGTACTGAAAAGAGATCTAATTATGTTTGAATTGTGTTAAATTTGTACATTCAACGATATTTCATACATTATTCGTTACTAGAAAAATAGACTTTTGGTTAGTTGATTCCAGAAATTTGGAAGAGCTCTTACTTGTTAGACTATCTTTCGTATTTTCGCCTCGTTATGCTTTAATGAACTCCGGATAAGCAACTGGGTTGAGGGAATAGCTGAGTTTATACATTGCTTGCTTATAAACTAAAATTAAGCAATGATGGCCCTCATTAGTAAATGGGTTGGTGACAGTGAATAAAATCTTTTCTTGGCAGTGAGCGTCTGCCATTATAATTCCTTCTATTTATCATGTTTAGTGAAGAGGCATTTATGTTTAAACGTGGCTAAGGTAACTCTGTCAGTTCAAACTAGGCATCTTAGAGGATTATGTATTATCAGGAGACATCTGTTTACTTGAAGTAGGTCCTGCCATTTGTTGTTGATTGCTGGAAGCTTGCTACTCTACAGCATGCCATATTGTATGTATAAAAAGGCAGAGTGTTTACAACGAAGACCATATATCAATGACACAAAACATAATTAAAGTATTGTGTGATCTACTGTTATCATTTCAGATTGAAGAAAAGATTTTGGAGAGTTTGGCGTGGAAGAGCGAGTCACCGTTGTGGCGACAAATAGAATTAGCAGAAAGTGGATTGCCGTCTTGTGAAGACGTAAGTGAAAGAGCAAAAAGTGACATAGAGGTTATACTAAGGTCATGCCTTGTTACCCTTTTGTGCTGGTGTTTCCTTGCACTGTTTAAATATTTGTAACATTTGCTGAAATCTCTCTCTCTCTCTCCCCTCTCTCTCTCTCTCTCTCTCTCTCTCTCTCTCTCTCTCTCTCTCTCTCTCTCGCTCTCGCTCTCGCTCTCTCTCTCGCTCTCTCTCTCTGTCTCTCTCTGTCTCGCTCACTTCCTCTGTCTCCCTCTCCCTCCTTCCTTCTCTCTCTTTCTGCTCACCCTCTCTCTCACTCTCTCTTGCTCACTTCCCCTGTCTCCCTCTCCCTCCTTCCTTCTCTCTCTCTCTTTCTCTCTCTCCATCTCCTCCCATCCCATGAATTACAGTTGTTTGCTCGTTTGGTACGGATCTATGCTTGCAGATCAACTACATAAAAATTTTTCTTTTCTGTATCTAAATCATATGATTGGGTTCATGACGAAACATTTTCCTGCAGTTACACAGCCAGTCAGCACTTTGTCAGTTTAAGATGAACATGCTGCAAAGTCGTGATTGGATTAGGTTTGAACAGTTTGTTAATGCCAAATTAGCACAAACCTTGCTTTCTAGCATGTTAGTTGAAACACAGATAATTTATTTGAACTAAAAATTAAATGAAATAGTGTTATTAAGTGAAAAATACTTATGAAATAAATGGTAGCTTAAGCTTTTGTACTGTCCAAACTTAATTCAGTTTTGTTTAATTTTGTTAGGTGTTACTACCCAGTCAAATTGAACATGAAAATCCCGGTTCCCAGAGTGTCAACTCTTCTCCGCAGAAGCAAACTGTACTTCAGCGTGTAGCAGTCAACAATTCTACCAAAACTGGTATGCTGTGTTCAATACTTCTGGTCTGTGGGCCCAATTTAGTCGCTACAACTATGCTGATATGTATATGTTTATCTAAGACAAACCTGTTGTTGCAATGATGTTTTTTAACGATCAGCTATCCGGTGCACGGTGTTAGATTTCAACTGAGAAAATAATACATCATAAAAGTGGTACATTGTAGTCTGTAAAAAAGCAAGAGTTTTATTAGTTAAATTTCCAAACTACTTTGTTTCTAATTCTTTTTTTTTCGTCAAAAAGAAACTACCATTTCTTCGTAGTTTATTGGTGCTTCTGAAAACTGATATTTATTGTGTTTTATTTGCTTATTCATAGATGTCACTGATATCTGTTGTGTTTTATTTGCTTATTCATAGATGTCACTGATATCTATTGTGTTTTATTTGCTTATTCATAGATGTCACTGATATCTATTGTGTTTTATTTGCTTATTCATAGATGTCACTGATATCTGTTGTGTTTTATTTGCTTATTCATAGATGTCACTGATATCTATTGTGATTTATTTGCTTATTCATAGATGTCCCTGATATCTATTGTGTTTTATTTGCTTATTCATAGATGTCCCTGATATCTATTGTGTTTTATTTGCTTATTCATAGATGTCGCTGATATGTATTGTGTTTTATCTGCTTATTCATAGATGTCACTGATATCTATTGTGTTTTATTTGCTTATTCATAGATGTCACCATGTCACCTGTTGCGCCGACTGTACAAGATCGTTTCAGTTCGCCGGCACCAGGAAGTTCGGCTAAGCGTCGACTTTTTCCGTCATCTGTAATTATACAAGGTTTGTTCACATTAGAGCCAGATGTGCTTACTGAAATTCAACTAATATGTGTAAGAAAATGTTTTGTGCATCCAAGGAGTGCAATCAGTTTGGTTGCTTAGTGGCAGTTCTTTTTTTTGTAGAAGTGTGGACCAAGCAAAACAGTGGCATAATAGACATAGACATAGACATTTTTATTTATTTCCTCATTTACACCAGTATACAAATTGACTATTATTTTTATAGTTATTGATTAAAAAGGATGAATTAAGCATAAAGGAAAGAGTTAGGGGGGTGCAGGAGAAAGGGTAGCGAAATCATCGATTGGTCATCGAGTCAGCTACCCTTCTCAGGTTAGTGTAAATTGTAAAAAATTTGTAGTGCTGCTGTTAACATGATTTATGGGGTGATACATTAAACATGAAAGCGAAATAACTAAATAAGCAACAAAGAAATAAAATGAAAAATATGAAATGATGATTAACAAAATAAGCAAAGCGTTTAACTAACCGATTAAAACATAAAACAAACTAGAGAAAAGTCAAACATAACTATACCTTTATGGCTCCTTGCAGGTTAATCTAGCAGGCTCCTATCTTTTAAAAATAAACTTTGTTGCCTGTAGTGTATGCATTGTGATTTCATCATTTTGGTACCCCTGGCAGCAGATCTGACCCTGCTCAAAACCATAGGCATCCCTTCAAATCTGCAGAGCCTGCGGCAAAAGAAAAGTTATTAAATGCATTTAGTAGAAGCAGGGATGAGAATTTTCCGCGGATATGCGGAATTCCGAGTTTTTGGAAGACCAGTAGTACCATTTTTGTAAATCGTGTAAATTCGTTGAGAAAATTTTTACGGGCCCAGTACATTATTTCACAAACTGACCACTAGTTGGCAGGCCGTCACTTTGTTTACATCACGTACATCAGTGTAACCACGTGTATATCTCTATGTATAAAAATATAGAATCAATTGTGCGGAGTTATTTGAGTCAATTGTAGACAGTTTTTATATACTTTTGCACAGGAGCTGCCAGTACTTAGGCGTTTTTCAGACAATTAGGTATCATGTATCCTTGATAGTTGGGTATTTTGAATTATGCATGAAACAAGGTAATTCATATTTTAAGTCCACTTAGAGGTTCTCTGTGGTCACAAAATTGCAATTTGTTGCTGGCTTCAAAGCCCCTCAACCCCATTGGGGGCCTAGGCGGCCCCAAAACCCCCGGCCTATTTCAGAGTTTTTTGCAATTTATCATTCTCATCCCTGTAGAAGGAAGTGTTGATGTGTTTAGGGAAATATTTTGTGCTTATTGTAATTCCCTTGTTTGTTGCTGATTAAAGACAAGGTAAAGGTTATATTATGTTATGTCTTTCTCCGACATGGCTTCTTTTCACGTAGGCTTCACGGTACACCCTCTGAGCAGAATAAATCACATTTCCACTGAAATAAAGGCTTCTTAGTATACCATCTGAGGATCCATCACGTTACTGCTGAAATTGAACGACGGAGTGCATGTTATTAATTTACTTTCGTGGAATATAATTAAAATGCGAGTATTTTAATTAAATGGAATTTGTCCATTTTCACCCGTGAAAATCTCTGTGCAAGATGGCCGTTAATATGTAGCTGATTTCTTAAATGATAGCTGATTCAAAATCCAGATAAGCTAAAATAAAAATGGCAAACAGCTTTGCTCGGGCAAAATGGCGCAATGCAATGCAAGCTAGACCAGCTAAGGCAAGTAATATGACTTAATAGCAAAACCACTCAATAACTTATTTGTTTCACATTGCATAAGTTGATTGCTTCGTCAAGAAATCTTGTTTTTTGGTAATTAGTTCGTTGTTAAATCTCTGCTAAATCTTAGGTGCACACTTATTTTTTAATTAGATCAGTTTAATGTTATTTACGTTGTGTTTTTAATGTTCTGCTTCAATTATGAAAGTTCTACATTCATGCTTTCAATTTTGTACTTTCTCTAAGCAGTTAAAAGACATTTGCAGAAAAAAAACAGAATTCTTCCATCAGATATTTGATACGAATCTGATTTTCATTTCGATCTTACCACTAAGTCTATAATTTTGCTGAAATTGTTACAGGTGTGCAACCTGATTCAGGGCCATACGTCATCGTGCCAATATCGTCGCCGTCTGGAACGGTGCTAACAAGTCCCTCAAAAGCTGTCGTTGCACCAAATAAACCAAAGAAAGGAGGTTCCCTGGCACTCTTCTTCAGAAAGGTAATCGTTTTATGTACCATTGTATATCGAGATTGCCATTATGATACTGTAGTTATCAGATATTCAAAGAAAGACTAGAATTCGATTTTCTTGAGTCTAACAAATCTATAACAAGTCTAACAAATTTCGATTTCAGATTCTGGTTGGTCCAGCATGTGCACTGGCTAGGGTTCCAGTCTAAACCATTGCATAGTTTGAACAATGTCATTGGTCTCTGTTTTAACTGTCATACAAAATACGGATTTGAATTTTTGCAGTATGGAGAGTAACGTCTGTCCTTGTATGTTATAAAAATGCGTTCAGTCTATTTTTTACTTTGTGTATACAAATTAAAGTTTGTATATAGTCTATTACTTTTTAGTCACTGCCTTATATCTACTGTTGGATATAGAGAAAAATTGATTATCATTTGGTTTATAAAACTTGTTAAATTCTGTAATCCTGTTGTAATGTTGCAGGTGTACCATTTAGTGAGCGTTCGACTACGAGATCTGTGCGAACGTCTGGATTTGAGCAGTGACGTTCGTCAAAAAGCTTGGACATGTTTTGAGCATTGCCTTACGCAGCATATCGACCTGCTGAAGGACAGACATATTGACCAGCTTCTAATGTGTTGCATCTATGTTATGGGCAAGGTATTGTGGGAATGGCGAAAGTTGACCTCTTTGTGGTGTTTTTCCTACTATCTACTAATTAACCTGATTTTTTCTAATATTACCTAAACATAAGACAACATAAATACTGTTTTCTTGTTGTTGTTGTGTTGTTGCTCCTGCTGTTATTGTTGTTGTCGTCGTCGTCGTCGCCGCCGCTGCAGCTGCTGCTGTTCAAAGTAACAAGCTACTGACTGAACTGATTTAAATTTTTAATTACCTGGTACATGCGCATTAATTAATTAATTATATTAGTAACAATTCTGAGAGGGTGGCTGACCTGGATAACTTATAGTTCTTTCGCCACCCTTTCACCGCTAATCAATAATTACTTTTGCACTTTGTAATATTATTGTATGTTGTACAGATTTATGAATCTCTTAGTTATGTATTTTGCTATTTTAAAAATGGTGATAAACTAATAAACTTGCTTGCTTGTTTGCTTGCTTGCCTGCTTGCTTGCTTGCTTGCTTGCTTGTTTGCTTGCTTGCTTGCTTGCTTATCCACGCTGTCTGACAGACACACTCCAGGCTAAACAAAGTAAAACTTTATTTTCTGTGTTGCTGGTCTGTCTTCTCTCTGTGTTGCATTTTCGTTTATGATTGAAGCCACACTGTTTTTTTCCATTTGTTGTAGGTTTGCGGTGAAGACAGACAATTTCAAGAAATTATGAGATGCTACAGACTGCAACCTCAATCACACAGTCATGTAAGTTTTGTACCTTACTTTTTTCTTAGACATTTTCTAGCTGTGGATGTTCTGTCACTTGCATTCTTGCTAGCGTAATCGCGAAAGCAATACTAAAAAATTAAGTCTGAAATTTTTTTACAATACTGGACTTGAACCTAAGACCTTTCGTGGCAGCTATGTTCGACTGAAAAGAAGGAAATGTGAAAAATCCAGTATAAATGTATATAGCTGTTAGAATTAAATCAGGCTCTGTTATAATCACTGAGGGCTGTGTGGTCTAATAGTCATTGCAATAAACTTGTAATCCAAAGAGTACCGGTTCAAGTCATCATATTTCTTTTCTTTCGTTTATATTAGGCTTCAAAAATTAGATAATTGTGTGTTTATTTGAAAATTGGCAATGCATAAAGCATAAAAGGTCCATAAGTATAGAAAATTTGAAATGTGTCAGAAAACCATGTGACATGTCTCACTAGAAAGCATTCCCAGAATGCATCACTGAATGACGTAATATTGGGCCTATTATAAAACATGCAAACCACAACAGGTTCTTCTACTTTCCGTTGTGTTTGACTTAGTCGTGCTATCTTGTGTTAGTGGTAAAATTAGATACAGTATAATGTTGTACACGGAAATTTACAGACAAGTGTAAAGTCGATTTTAAATGGAATGTCACTTAGTGATGTGTGGCATAGCCCAAATCTTAATTTCAGCAGAAATAAATTAGCCAAGATGGCCACTGATGGTGTCATAGTTTTATTTTAACATTGGTGAAACGTTGAGTGTTTTGTTGTTAAAATTGGCTCAGCAAGGTCCCCTTTTCGGCTACCGCGCAACAAACTTCAACACCTTAATAGTAGTTCTAGGGAGTCAGGACTTTTTTGGTGTTTTCAATTATATAAGAAGTTGTGCATGTATATTTGTGTTATTGTAGTTTGAATTTGAATTTTAAAAACAAAAAAAAATCTTCTATGAAACTATGACATTCTTAGAGGCTGCCACTAAGTGACTTCTTAGTGACTATTTTATTTAGGTTTCATTCTGTCATCCATTTTCTGATCGTGTTTTGTAATTTAAATTTTTTGCACTTGTTTACAGACCAAATTATGGTGCGCATTTATGACGTCTTTTTCCATGATGTTGCTGTATTTTTATTTTGCTTATTAAGGTGTATCGAAGCGTTCTTCTTCGCAACAAAATAAGAAGAGATTCTAGTAATGGTTCAAGCGGTTCTTCGTCACCAAATTCTGTAGAAGAACAGGAACCAGCACAGAGAAAATTGTCAGAGAAAGGTATTGTTGTCATGGTTGTCAGTTTGATGTTGCAAGTTTCATTTTAGCAACATAGACTTTGTACTTCAGGTTTTTTTGCACTTATTCTTAAACTGTCCAAGTAATAGTGAAGTTTGTTAGTGATGTCATGAGAAATATCATACTGCTTTGCATCAAAGGTTGTTGTTTTTTCTTGCAGGTCGTAGTGAGAGGTTAAGTTTGATGAGGTCATCCAGCACGCTTCCCGTTCCACAACCAAGTAGCCATCCGCCTACGCCCACCAAACTAGCAGGCACTAGTAACAGTTTTGAGTTCGAAGACAGGGGAGATTTGATTAACTTTTATAACACTGTAAGTACAACATTATCTAAGAAATGTCGCAAACTGGGGGCTTCACATTCATTTTCGCGTGAGACACGTGTAGTTGACATAGTAATGGAGTAGTTAATAAATGTTTGTGTCTCTAAGAATATTTTGCAAGTACAAAAAATGGCAGAAAACTGTGAAGAAGTTTACAAGCTATGCTGCAGTGCTGCCATCTGTTTGAAAAATATGGCTAAACACTAAAAAAATGCCACATAAGATTAATCGTGATATTGAATTGCAAAAACAATATAATTATATAATCAAATTACAAAATTTCAAAATTGCCCATTACTACAGGGATGAGAATTTTCCGCGGATACGCGGAATTCCGAGTTTGTGGAAGACCAGTAGTGCCATTTTTGTAAATCGTTTAAATTCGTTGAGAAAATTTTTACTTACCCGGTACATTATTTCACAAGCTGACCGCTAGTTGGCAGGCCGTCACTTTGTTTACATCACGTACATCAGTGTAACCACGTGTGTATATCCCTATGTATAAAAATATAGAATCAATTGTGCAGAGTTATTTGAGTCAATTGCAGACAGTTTTTATATACTTTTGCATAGGAGCAGCCAGTACTTGGGCGTTTTTGAGACAATTAGGTATCATGTATCCTTGATAGTTGGGTATTTTAAATTATGCATGAAACAAGGTAATTGATATTTTAAGTCCACTTAAAGGCTCTCTATGGTCACAAAATTGCAATTTGTTGCTGCCTATGCGGCCCCAAAATCCCTGGCCTGTTTCAGAGTTTTTTGCAATTTGTCATTATCATCCCTGTTACTATTACAGATGATATTTCAATTTTCAGAACTATTTGACATGTCTTCTTGCTTTGTGCGCATAAATAAATTTGTAAAGTTTTTTTAAAAAGCAGGGAATGAGAAGTACAACTAAGTCGTTAAGAAATGTAATATAATTTTTCAAGACTGTACAAGGGATGAAATGAACCACTTTTAATCTTGCGATTTATATCTGCGATTGTTCTGTGATCTTTGTGCAGTCTGTATATAGAAGCAATGAAATTGTTATGTTTACAGGTGTTTGTTGAGAAAGTTACTGCCTTTGCATTGAAGTTTTCAAAGAAACTGGAGAACGGCACTTCATCCCCGCCCCTTTCACCTTTGCCATCAGCCCGATCGTTGGCCAGGTCGCCACGGAAACGGGTTTCTAAGCAACACCCAGTCTATCTGTCTCCCTTGAAGTGTCTGCCTGAGGCAGCTCTATCTCCCATCAAACCAATGAAGTATTCATTCAGCGTTAGCCCATCAAAGGTAAGATTCATGGACATTGTTTATTTGTTTTCATAACCTGGAATTTACGCTTTTTGGTACAAGATCATGAGGTGATAAAATTCCGAGTTTTAAACATTTACCATAATTATGATTTGACCTGCCACGTATCTTTTTAGAGTACACCATAATTATGATTTAATCTCCCACGTATCTTTTTAGAGTACACCATAATTATGATTTGACCTCCCACGTATCTTTTTAGAGTACACCATAATTATGATTTTGCCCCGCAAGTGCGTTTTAGGATGCTGAGCAAATACACATTTCACAAGATTAAGTTCTTGCCCCTTTGGGGAACAGACAAGGAATTGTAAATTTGACATGCCACTTTTAAAACAAAAGTAACTGTGCCACGAAGTTATTAGTACTGTCCTAATTTGCTTCTGTTTTTCCTTAAAATCTGGTGAGAATTTTGAAAAAGATCTTCCTAAGTTTTTGAACATTTTTTGTCATTTGTGGTGCATTCTGCATCAATTAATGGTGCTTACGACATATTTAACAAGTTTGCAAATAGTAAAACAAGGATCATTCTTTTTATTTTGCCATCTTTTTAGGATTTACGTGCAATCAACAACATGATCTGCATCGGGCAGAAGAGATTCGGAGCTGCGGGCAAGAGGCTGAGGTACCAGGATGACGGCAGTGACAGCAGTCCAGCGAAGAGGCTATATGCGCCGGCGCCTTCCCTGTTTGCCCGTCGTCTCCAGGGTGTCAGTTCGGACAGGCTTGAAGCTAATAGCAGCAGTAATTCAAATGAGAGCTCTTCTCATTCGTAAGCTGTAACTTTATGTAATAATTAACCTGTGTTTATTATGTTGTATTACAGAAACGTTTTTCTATTAAAATGTGCATGTAGTGTACAGACATTGTTTTAGCAATTTTTGTTCATATACAGAAAGGTCAACTAATTATGCAGTAAATAGGCGATCGTATCGTCTGCTTATAGTAATTAAGACATTAGATGTAATTTTTCTCTGAGTATAAAATTTTCTTTTTTGCAAAGATGTGTAGTTGTAAGTTTTAGCTTCAAGATTTTAGTTTGGATTTGCGTCATGGGAATTTTAAGATTGTTCACATGGAAGGTCATTTTAGTTTAATTCCTGTTTAACTGATCGTTTATTATTGCTTTATTTTGCATTTGCATTGATTATGTGATCAGCTATACTGCATTTAAAACAGAGCCTGCATTTTTTAGAATCAAAATGTAAAATTTGATTTGGTGATGAACTTATCTTTGCCTAACATAGGATAGTCTTGGACAGTAATCCTTTTAGAAATAGGCTATAAATTGCTTGTCAATTTCTCTGGAACGGTAACAATGTTTCTGGGACTAAACGAACGAATTCCCCTCATACTGAATCGTTGCTTCGTGATTCATGACATTTTGCCACTTACTGAGGAATGTTTTGCCTCGGTTCGGTTGGCAATGAATTTTTGACTTTGAAGGAAAAATTTGCTTCTTTGTTGGCTTTTCTCAAAGGTCGCTAGTAACTTGAACCTGTCTGCAATTTTTTACAATTTGTGGCGCCGCAGGCATGCATGCACATCTGTCTGCTTTCAATTGATTTAGAGCTGCATCTGTATGATCAATTTCCTTTGTAAATGTTTTCTTCGGTTTTCGTCACACTGCTTTTTTTATTTCAGCTGAGTTTTGAATTCTGTTTGATTTTCTAGTTATCCTCAATATTGTTATTATTGTTATACGTGCGCAAGGCTTACGTATTGATTTTTTGATAGTGTCAGTTTTATTGCGAATGACATTTGTTAATAACTTGATATTTTTGTTGTAATTAAATTTAATACGTGCAATAAAGGTACCAATAACGAGTTTGTTATCAGTAATTGTAATTTGTTAGTAACAGCCGTATTCTTGTGCCTGGTATAAGCTTAAACGCTTTGGCAACACTTTACTTTTATTGCGAAAGTACAAAAGTAGCAAAACCACCCCTATTAGCCATACAGAAATGCTATCTCTTGCAATTTTCATGATTGTTTTATTATTATGAAGCTGTCTCGGTAGCTACAGTGTATATTTTGGTAAAACAGCCGTGTAAGCTGGTTTTTTAACTCTGTTTGAAGTGAAGTCCTTTCTTGATCTAAAAGGATACGTGTATTGTTATGTTTTTAGTGGAAATCGTGCATATTCTAAATTTGAGCTTAGTAAAACATGTATTTTAAGTTATAACATCTCAATTGTCTTCTGAAAATCTTACTGTACTACGACACAATTATTGTTTGTGTAAAATGTTTCACATATTATCATGTTCCTGTAGTATTTGAAATTATGCTATCAACTAGGTATGTTAAACAACGGTCTTTGCGTTAGTCACAGGCTGTTTGTCATTATAATGTATAGATTTATTAGTGGTTTTATTGTAGAAGCTCTGCATTGGCATTATTTTCTTAAGAATGGCTAAATATAGATGACACTCTTGTAGCCACGGGATTGCATAAATGTTGCAAATTGTTGCATATTATTGAGAATTACTATGAAGAATTGTAATTGATATTTTAACTTTATCATAGCACTGTCAGTTGAGGTTAAACATCTTTGTGTATTTTGCATGACATTGCAAAGTCAGACGATTAATTTATGAAGTGCGTTTTAGAATTCAGCCATGTTTACTGTAGTTTTTATAGTCATTTTTCAGTTGTATAAAGTCCTTGAGCAGTTTAATTAAAATGCATGTTTGGTCAGTATTTTAAAGATAGGTTAATTTATCCGGGCTTGGGACCGGCACTGAGTTGGGATGGCTTGCCCCCCCCCCCCCCAGTGGCTAGGTTGGAACTACGTTTATACACACCATTATTAAGAATTGTATTTAACCGTGATCTGGAGAGACCTATCATAAGTTGTTTGTAAATACTATTGTAGATCCATCAGCAAGAAGGGCTCTTCGTTTTCTTTTTAGTCAGATTTTTTTAAACATTTCGTTCCCCTTTTTTGTAGAGACAGGTCGAGCATTAGCTTCATTACGAAATTTATTAGTTTTTTTGTGCCTAAACTAATCATATTCATTACCCACACAACGAATACATTGCTTTATGCTGTGAGATTTTACTATAATGCGTGTATTTGAGTTGATCTCATTGCAGTACAAAGTTTCTTTCTTCGGAAACAAGCTGCATCACTAAATGAATTGCAACGTTCTCTTGACTGTTTTGTATATAAATAGAAATGTAAAACGTCATGAAATGTCTTGAGGAGATATTTCGACAATTAACGTAATAATGGCCTAAGCCAACTTTTAACTTTGTCATTGTGATGGTGTGATGAAATTTTTGTTTGTCACTATTTCAAAATTGTGCAAGACGCATTTCTTGTATCATTCATTGTTTGTGTCACACCAAGTATTTGAGACGTGAATCTAAAATCGTGTTAAAATTGTAAATTAGTCTAATGAATGATGTGTGCATGTATAAAAGCTCAGTAAAATTAAACCTTTGTTCTCGTTTCTTTTTTATTATACTTACTTTGTGATTGTCCTGATGAGTCAGATTTGAAGGTTCCTATACTTGAGCCTACGGTTCGACATGCTTGTGACTCTGGGTGTTCTATAGCAGAGGACTTATTTGAAGGGAAAAAATGTTGAATGCAAAATCTGTTTACTATTGCTTTTGCAACACTGTAGGAATTGATAATGTGGTTTGCCGCTCTGTAGGCTTACAAGTTTGGAAGCTTTCATTGATAAGAAAAAGTTGACTGCCTCTCCTGCACGTTTTTTTTTTTGAGTAGAATTACTTTACAGTTACAGTTTACTCTCTTGTCTTTGTAATGCACTTGGTGCTAGACAAACACTTGTCAAAGAAAGACCCACATCCGTAGTAAAACTGCATGGTCAGGAAAGACCTACATCTAAAGTAAATTTGCATGGTCAGGAAAGACCTACATCTAAAGTAAAATTGCATGGTCAGGAAAGACCTACATCTAAAGTAAATTTGCATGGTCAGGAAAGACCTACATCTAAAGTAAAATTGCATGGTCAGGAAAGAGACCTACATCTAAAGTAAAATTGCGTTCACAGGAAAGATCCACATCGAAAGTAAAATTGCGTGGTCAGGAAAGATCCACATCGAAAGTAAACTTGCATGGTCAGGAAAGACCTACATCTAAAGTAAAATTGCGTGGTCAGGAAAGATCCACATCTAAAGTAAAACTGCGTGGTCAGGAAAGATCCACATCTAAAGTAAAACTGCGTGGTCAGGAAAGACCTACATCTAAAGTAAAACCGCGTGGGTGATCTTTCACCTTGCTCCTAACATTGTCTCTGTCGCACATTTTAATTCTGTTTCATATTTATTATATAAATATTATGTAAATATTTATTATATAAATTTGTAAACTACTACTTCTACTACTACAAGATAATTGAATATATGCTGCCGCTTACACTTCAATTTGTTTATTATTATCAATTAAACCAATTTTAATACAGGTTGTTGCCTGGCTCAGTCACGCGTGTTTCCTGGGCTTCCTATATATGGTCAAATACTCCCCATTCAGGTAGACTTATGAGCATATGTTACAGTATGTGATTTGGACTTGGTTGACTCTGCCAAAGACAGTCTGTGATCTCATTGCTGCTGAGTTAACACCATCTGCATGTATATCTGTTTTCCCTGTAAATAGTGCACAGTCAATCTGTCAAATCCTAAAACTTACTAGATTTAAGATTGATAATCAGAATGTATCTTTAACAATGACAGACCTAGCATTAATAGGTTTCATATTCTGAATATCTAAAATTCTCTGATAATGTTACAACGATTTATGTGACCGCTAGGTGTCATGCTGTGCGACGTAGCTTTGGCGTAATTATTTTTGTGGCGGGTGGCTTTGCGTTGTGGGTGAACTTGCATTCTTGAACTTCAAAATAACTGAAAACTATAATTACATGTAGGGGTGAACATCGAACATTACAGTTCGAACGTTCGAATTCGATTCGCATCTAAAATTATAGATTCTAATAATTCAGCAACGTATGTTTCTTTATCATTAAAATGTCTCAAACAGCATGCAATTAGCACAATTTAGCTGCACTTTATTTGCAAAATTTTTAATGATCTGATAGTGGTTTTACTGCAGAACAAAATCAAGTAATATGCATGATCTGTGTAAGACCACTTTTTACTATAGTGGTTCAAAACTTGCTCAAAAATCTTTCCAACTGAATTCGACTTCGATTCGGATTCAAAATACTGAAATTCGGTTTGACTCGAATTCGCTTTCTTGGAGCGAATACTCCCCCCCCCAATTGTCTGTTATGATTAGTTGACACTAGTATTCAAGTCGTTGGGAGCCTCTCAAGTAAGTTTTTCACAATTTTTCCCAACAGATGACGGGAATGAAAATTTTCAATGGCGGCTCCCGGTGAAAGATTTTGATTATCACATTATTTAATTGTTTTCACTTTCAATCCATCACACTAATTCTACGAAGATATTTTAAGCCACAGAAATGGAGAAAGATTACGCTCCTCTAACACTGGCTACTGTTAGGGCGTTAAATGATAAACTGTACGAAAAAAGAAAAGTTGCTGCCCTTGAAATAGAAAGGTAAGCAAAATTAAAGGAAAAGTGAACCAGAGTTGGTCTACACTGTTAAACCAATAATTTGTCATTCTTGTCGCTTAAGTACACTGTGATAAAGGACTTATTTTGAACGAAATAATTTCGGATTTATGCTACAATAAGTTTCATGTCCTTTTCACATCATGTTTTGGTATTTTCAAGAGTTGACCTTTCACTTTGGGCATTGTAAGTCCGAGTAATATGATCCTGATGTTGTTCTTGCGCAAATCAGACATCACTTTTGTGGGAGCATGACTGTTTCATTACTCTATATTAATCACATTATATGTATCACAAAGGTAACGAAATCTGAAAAATGTAATTGGAAGGTCACTTAGGCTTACTTTGCCTGACAATGATAGACTTCTCATTGAATTACGGAAATGCCAAACCTCAAGCTAATTTTCATGCAAATGTGACCTCATGTGAGATTTTTTTGATGTGGACATGAGTTACAGGGGTCTGGCTTGATATTTCAGGATGGTGCGTGAGTACAATGCCGCCAGCAATACATCTCAGATCAAGAAACTGCTTAAAGTTCTGGGTCAAGATTTTGCTCTGAGTTCTAATCCTCACAGTAGAAAAGGTGGCCTCATAGGTCTTGCTGCCACTGCAATTGCTCTTGGAAAGGTTAAGCTTTAATTTTACCTGACATTAACCTAATTTAACTGGGGCTTTAGTCAGAGCAAAAGGTTAATTTAAATATAGTTAAACAAATAAGCTACTGTTTTAAGCTTACTGACATCTGATTTGTTAAATATAATTGAAGAGTCGTTACAAGAAAAACAATATAATGAGTGGTCAGCCAAATTGTGGTGTTGTGAACAAAAATAATATTGTCCGTCTATGTTAAATTGTTGAAACCAAATTTAACTGAAATGTGACAAAGTTGAAAGAAGATGTTTTTTGGAGGTATTTGCTCCTTAGATTGCATATCTAACATCTTGGTCAGTGGTCACATAATGATAACTGAAGTAGGATATTGGCATTAGAATCAAATTTTTTTTCACCATGTGATCCTATGATTTAAAGGCTAACAGATGCTTGTCTTACACTGTAAATGTCTTTAAGTGAAATATAGGCTCATTCCTTTACATAGTTTCATTTTGAAATTGCGCACCTGTAGGCCTTGTCTCTTGAATGATACAAATAATGATGTTCATTATTACATTGCCTTTCTTATGAACCATTTCCTTTCGTGTGACCTTTTTCTTTTGTCTTAGGCCGTTTTCAGGCTGTCTCTCCTCTACACCAGAACTTACAGGCACTTACTGACAAAATTTATGAGACAGATGCCCTTAACCCTTTCAGTCCCAAATTATTTTTTTAATAAGAAAAAAATTTTTGGCTTGGTACTTTTGTTCAGTATGTCCATCTTGTTTACACATAATTATTATTTTTCTACCTGTGCCTGCGTGCTAAATATAGCCCGTATCCCACGGGATACATTGGGATTCAATGGAAGCATAAAATGTGCTTCATTTTGCAACTGCTGATAATTTTTTAAAGTATTTAAGACATTTAGTATGCATGCAATGCTGATCTGTACAAAGTCGTCTCTAAAGTACTGTACCTTGCACAGTTTTTTATGCTATGTAGATTTTCTAGTTTGCCATTTTATCACCATTTTAGTCTATTGTTATTGGCTTAAATCAAAATAACTATTAACAGATCAAATAACTGTCAGTTTTAAAATTTTATTAATTTTAAAGGCAGAACATATTCTCGTATCCCACGGGATACAACGGGTATGAAAGGGTTAAGCTCATGTATTCTTGAGTTGACCATCAGCAATTTAGTAAGTATTTAGTTTACAATTCAGGCAACTTCAACTTTTATAGGACACAAACAATTACATCAGTGATTTGACATTACCGATATTAGCTTGCTTCAGTGATGCAGACAGCAGAGTGCGCTACTATGCATGCGAGGCTCTGTTTAACGTCGTCAAAGTGGCACGGGGATCGACTCTTCCATTTTTCAATGACATATTCGACGGGTTAAGTAGGGTAAGTATGACTGCATTCATTGTTGGATAAATTAGTAACTCATTGTAAGGCAGAAGTAAAACTGGATACAGATTTAACACTAGAATGAGTGAGAACTTTGGCTACCTAGAAAGATCAAGTAGCATAATTTTTCGTAACTATGGCTGCTAGTATTTACTATTTAATTAGAATGGCTAAGCAATTGTGCAGACTAACTGCAAATGTTGATTTGACAAATTAATTATTTAAACTTTGTCGCAATAAAGTATGACAACATCTTCTTGGAAATATCTCATATTTTGAAAAATAATATGAACATCTGAATAGTTACAAATTTCTAAACAAACTGGGCAGTAACCGCAAGAGTTATTATAATAATTACAACTCAGTCATTATCTTATATGTTCACGTGCAGCCCACACATTTTATAGGATTAATTTTGCTCCCAGAATGTGTATGGCATCACACCTTTTGACACAATCTACACATAGCAGCATACTTATTTTTGCACCTCATAATCGTATAAAATGCACAAAGTCTGTAAGTTACTAGAAAGTCTGAAGAATTTTACACCACTAGCCAACACAAAGCGTTGTGTGTTGAGTCAAAGCAAAACCTTTTGTTTCCTGCCAACTATTCACTTCTGCGATTTACCAGTGCCAATTTTCTGTAGGCACTAGAAAGAATCTGAAGTGCAGAAATGCCCGGGATTCTTGGTTGCCATTATATTTGGAAAGACAGGTAGCAAAATGCTAATTGGACGCTGTTCGTAAATTGGCTCACTATTACTAAATATGTAATGGACCGCTGCCATTGTTAGTTTATTGGCGTAAAGAATTTTGAGTGATGTAGTTTCATTACTGTGCTAGACCGTTGGACTATAAGCTCACTTTACCTAACTGCAGTGTTGTACATTTGTTTGCAGTGAAAATGCTAAAATGAAAGCAAATTTTTCTAAGTGATAAAGCAGAAATTATTGTAAACGTATAACGTGATCATGACTGATCCAGTGAAGCATATGGTTCGGGAAAAACAACAATTTCAGTTTGTGTTTCATTTTTTTAGTTTTAGTTTCATTTTAAGTTTTGATTGGCCCAAGATATAAAACACTAGAGAGACAAAAAATCTTTATAACTATGTAACACTAGAATTCCAGGCACAGAACCTCGATTCATCAACAAAGTGTATTGTTATTGAATATAAAGAGTGTGTCTCTTGACAATGTATCATTTTTGATCGCTTGGTTTTTCTAGGTGGGTATGTAGAAACTAATAACATTACAGATACCTAGCCACTGGGGGGGAGGGGGCAAGTCAGGCCAACGCAGTGCCGGTCTCAAGCCCGGATAAATAGGGAGGGTTAGGGTCGGGAAGGGCATCCGCCTGTAAAAATTGCCCCAAAACCTTCTAAGAATGAGTCGGTGAGACTTAAAGGGAAAGTCCACAAAGAAGTGGTCAGACCCGCTCTAATCTCTGGGCTGGAAGCAGCTTCTCTAAAGAAGACTGAAGAGAAGAAAATGGGTGTGGTGGAGATAAGGATGTTGAGATGGATGGTGGGAATAACAAGAAGAGATAAAACTAGAAATAATAATATCAGAGGAACAGCAAAAGTAGTGGAAGCCTCGCAAGATTGCGATGGTATGGACACCTGAAAAGAAGAGTCGGTGAAGATCTTGTGGGAAGGGAAGACATAAATGAAGAGATGGTCAACAACAGGAATGCGTGGAGAAGACTCAGTCACAACGGCGACCCCGAATAGGGAAAAGCTGGGAAGAAGAAGAAGAATAACATTACAGATACCAAAATATGATCATGATGACATTTTATAAAGTGTAATGTAAATTAGTGAAGAGTCACACAATATCACATTTCAAAAACATTATCTGGCTTCAGGGCATGTACAGTGTACTTGTATTTCAAAAACTCATAAAGGTGACTGCTTGCTCCTTCTAGTGTTAAATGTAATTGTAATGTTCTTGTGTTTGCTAAATGAAAACATGAAATTACTGCATGTAATTTTTACATTACATTGATTAAACATCATGTATGTTTTCCTTGATTATGCTATTGCATATATACTTTTGGCACTGCTTGATCTTGTAATTTTTTACATGAACTCTTTCATTATATAATTTTCACAATATTAAATAAACGCAAAAATGTTTAACACACAAGTTTTAGAATCAAATGGAGTTTTATCTTTTCCAGGTTTTATTTAAAATTTATTTCATTTTATTTTGAGTTCTAATTTTTACTGTTTGAAATTTACTTTGTTAAATCACTTTGTTCAACACTAACTCAAACTCCAAATTTGCAAGATTTATTCTGCATTCTTTGAGTTTTTAATGACTTATTTAAATTCACAGTTAGCTGCTGATCCGGACCAGAATGTAAAAAATGGATCCGAGCTGCTCGATCGTCTAATGAAGGTGAGTTTCATTCCACATCTATGGAAAACTTGACGGTGAAACTTAAATTACATAAAGTTAAATTAAACCTGAGCATATCCAGTAACTGATTTTTCAAATAACTGATTGTTGACGTAAACCACAGTGCAAACTTGTGATGTTCTAGTTTTTCTTTGCTTATGAATAAAACAAGATGTGATTCATCTGCAGTATTTATGTTATACATTATAATCACAATACTTCAACAAGTAGTGTCTGACTGGTAAAAATGGCAGTGTTTGAATCTGGGTTCCCACGGTCAGGGAAAATCCTTGAAAATACAGGCTATCCTGGAAAGTCATGGAAAAGTCAGTGAAAAAGATTATTTGGTAAAACGTCAGGGAAAATGGGGCAGAAACTCAAGCAAATTGGAAAGGGATGCAAAAATGATCACCATCAACCAATATTTTTCTAAACATATTTTTCAGCGATTTGTGTTCAAATAAAATTTTGCTATGGCAGGTTCCCAGTTTCGATTTCTGTTCCAAAAATAATGATTGGCCGACACATTATATATCAGTATATGTATGAATGTCCATACACAAAAATGTATGAATTTGTAAACTGGTAATGCATTTTCTGCTTATCTTGGTCATGGAAAATCAATATTTCGTCAGGGAAAAGTCAGGGAAATTTATTTTAAAATTCTGTGGGAACCCTGGTAAATAGTTTTGACAATGTTTGCAAATGTATGTAACCATGAACTACGTAAATCGTTTTTGGAGTTATAGTTCCGCAATATATATTATATAGCAACCATAAGGTAGCTGGTCTATCAGATCAAAAAACTGACACGTAATTTAAAATAGGCCCATTTTGTTTCAGCATCATTTGTAAATAAATGCCTGTTTACACAACAACTTTGTTCTGATGATTGTGTGGTGATTGATTACTTTTACGACTTTTGATTTGCTAGCATGGCAAGTCACATCAGACATTTTTACTTTATAGACACAGATGTACAGTATTTACTCTTTTAGACTCCATGTTTGATTGAGGGCCAATCCGATTAAGCTCCCAAGGAAGCAGAATGGAAAAATAATGCGCCCATGGTTGAGTAGCCACCCGGGCTGTATATCGATGTATTGAAAAATGCTACTCGCCAGGCTGTGCTCTCCAAAATTTTACTGTTATTCATTCAGAGGTCAGATTAGCATGCAGGTGTTTTTTAAATACCATCATATGCCTGTCCGATCATGTAAGAAAGCATGCTTTCTATTGACAATGTTTCTGTGAATTATGTAAAGTCTACTGTTTAGCATGCTTTCCTCTTTTCATCAGAGTACATCACTCAGCTGGCTGACTGACTGTGCTCAGTACTGATGCGCTGATTGTACTCAAAAGTTTGCGTAACCATTTGGCTCTTGCAGATATTGTTCGGAAAAGTATGGTATTATTAAGTATGTTATATTTATTGATACTCCAATGCGACAGATTCATCATAAGTTAAAAATGCCAATACTTGAATAAGGTCCCATTTGAATGAGGGTCTCGTAGATTTACTGTTTGAAAAAATAAAAGCCGTGCCCTGAAAAGAGAGTAAATATTATTTGTGTTTTCATATTTTGTGGCCTTTTCTAGGATATTGTGACGGAAAGTGCTTCATTTGACTTAGTTGCTTTTATTCCATTGCTGCGGGAGAGAATTTATACAAAGAATCCATTTGCCAAACAATTTGTGGTGTCTTGGGTATGTAAAACTATCCATTTGCCAAACAATTTGTGGTGTCTTGGGTATGTAAAACTACAATATAGCTTAATATACCATAAGACCAGATCATTGCAAACGTTTCAGTCATTAAAACGAGATTTTTGCTTTCATTGTGAACGATAACCCCCAGATGAGGCTCTAGATGAGATGGCGGAGGTACATTGAACCAACTTTTGATGGTATGCTTCTTCACTTACTGAGATAAACAGCCAGAATCGCAGTTGTGAATGAAACCACCCAGGACGGGTATTGAACCTGTAGAAGTTGACAAGTTGCAATATTGAAGCCAATTGAATTTTCTAATAAGTTGGTTTGCATGTTAATAGTATAGGGATCTTTGATTAGCAATGCCTTGATCATCTCGGTATCATTTGAAATAATGTGTCCTAAGTTAATTATAATTTACTTTCTTATTGCAGATTACAGTTTTGGATTCCGTTCCTGATATTAACATGTTATGCTTTCTGCCCGAAATACTTGATGGACTTTTCCAAATTCTGGGAGATCCTAATCAAGAAATCAAGAAAATGTATGTAAGCAAGTGCACGTACTGCAGTATAAATAGTACAACTTGGACTTACAATTTGTTCTCTAAAAGATGGCATGCATTAATTAGCTATATGTAGTTCTTTTGTTTAGAAATATTCACAGTTCTTAGGACTGAATGCTGCTTAGTATATAATGTGTAATAACTGTGGATATAAGTTTAACCGATTGTTTAAAACAGGGCCAGTTTTAAGTCAGTTTGACAGAGTGGGTTCAAACTGGGCCCCTCGCCAAGAGGGGGCCCCCGCACACACGCTCGAGTCAAGGACTTTATGACGAATTAATGCACGAAGTTTCTTGATACTGTGAACACAGTGAAACTATTCAGTCTGTCCCCGTGTATCTATGTTTCATTGTTTATTTATTTGTTTTGTAATTTCAGTTTATCATCTGTTTTTAGAAGGTACATATTCACAAACACTATATCAGTAATTGTAATAAAATATTAAATATGTCATGCAGGTTCTCAATTACTAGTACATATCATTGTGGCTAATGGTGGAGCTTTAAGTCCTCGATGCTTTTTGGCTGAGACTGGCGTACTACACGAAGCATAAAACATCAATTTTCAGCTTTTGTAGGGTAGAGAGCCCCACTAACAATTTTCTGATTGGGCCCCGTACTTCCTAGCACTGGACCTGGTTGAAGATTTCAATGCAAGTGAAAAAAATTAAAAAAATTTACTCGATCTATAATAAATTGGCAGATTACAGTGAGCACTTAACCGTATGGCCTTAAACGTTGTCATCCCTCAGAGAACTGTTTAAATCTTCCCAATGAAATTGATCATCATAAATGTAATTTGAATTATATCATCTTTTACCACCTGAAATCTTCAGAAAATACCACACTGGACAGAAAATCAAGTGTACTTTACCGAGAATGTCAACAGAGTGGTATAAGAACAACACTGGCTGACTGCTTCTACAGTCATCATTAAGAAATGTTCTCATAATTTCATTAAATTTTGATTTCTTCTTATCAAATTTGTACTGTGCTGCTGTCATGTTTGTGTGTTTTTTAAGCTCTTTGTTAAAACTTTTAGTTTACAGAATTAAAAATCATGCCAAAATGGGAAATGGGCGTCACCCCCCCCCCCTCTGATATCCGGGTAAGCGCTTGTTTCAAACAAGACAGACAACCTGCAAATAATAAATGCAGGCAGGTGAAAACAAATGTTTCAGACACATGGATTAATCAGAACTCTAAATGTTTTTATCAAAACTTATAAAGATGTAGAATAACACCAAACTCTGTGAAAAATTTAACACAAAAGCGTTTTTTTTCGTCTGCTAAAAAGGTAGTTCCGCAATTCTTCCGCCTTCTTGCCAAATAGTTCCACATTAAAAAAGAAGAAGAAAATTGTTGTTCCCTACGTTCCTCACGAACCTTTAACTGATTCGCGACAGTTCCTACTATTGCAAGTTAAAATGTTACGTTTGTTTCAGGTGCGAAGCCGCGTTGGGTGAATTTCTTAAAAGCATTACATGTACACCGGAGAAAGTCAATTTTCCTTCTATGGTCAACATACTTATTGTACATGCCCAGTCAAATGGTAAGCATCAGATGTATTAATACATATAATGCTTATTATAGTCACTATTTTATCCGGTAGGCTACACTTTAATATATGTTTTATGGTAATTAATAATTCATAATGTCGAAACTTGGAAAAGAAGCAACAGAAAGGTTTCTCTTCAAACTTAGAGACAAGTTTTGAAAACTTCTAAGACTTACGTATTACCTTTCTATTCTACTTCACTTCTGTACTTCTAAGCTACCAGAGGAAGGCAGTTATGCCCATTAATTTTCTTTCCAGACTTTCCCGAAAGGCTAGGTTAGCTGATTTTATATGCCTGATATCTTGTTTTTTTCCAATTCTTTTACTTGCTACAATGTATCTAAAGTAACTTGGCACTTTTTGGCAATGCAAATAAAAGCAAATTTATTTGTTTGTTTGTTTGTACAGGAAGCTTTTGAAGGTCTAATTCATTTTATTTTGTTACTACTACAGTAGGCGCCGCTTAATAGACTCACTTCGGGACCGACGGTGTCCTATACCCGATGGGTGTAGAACTACTGGTAAGAAGTATGAGTCATCAGCTTACTATGCACTGCAAAGGTTTTTAATGATTTTTAGACGTGAACCAATCCCTAAATTCCTTTGTGTAGTTATCAATTAAAAAAATATTTTACATTAATATAAAATATTAATTTACATAAGTTAATTTATTAATAAATTAAAAAGTTATACTTTCTAAATCACGCAAGTCTGTTTGCTTGCAAAAATGACTGTACCTGCAACTGTTAACTGAAAGCGTGATTTGCAACGGGAGCTTCAAAGGGAAACCGCTAGACAAGTGATTCGTGGGTAGCGAGGTTAATTGCAGTGGACGAGCGGGTAACAGATTCAAAGCAAAACCCTCAATGCTACCGTATTAGCACATGATAAACATACTGTACCTGCTTACAAACAAAACGGTACTTAAAATGATTGTTTGTACTTATATTATAATGCACAGAAGTGAAGTAAAGATACAGTAAAAGTACGAAAGGCTCTTTGGACACATACAAATTTCTTATTTTAACAAGGCGAAGGAAAAATATTGAGTCAATTATGCTGAGTTATTTGAGTCAATTACCGACAGTTTTTATGTATATTTCAATTGAAGCGACCTGTACCAGGCATTTTTGAGTCAATTAAGTGTTTGAGTGTATTAACCGTAAGTCTATTAAGCGGCGCATACTGTACTATTATTATTCTTGTTTTTGTTTTTGTTTGTTAGTGTAAATTTTCATAGACTACTTAATATGCATATTTTTCAGAGGATTTGATACAGTTCACAGCCATCACGTGGTTAAAGGAGTTTGTTCGCCTGTCTGAACGTTCAATGCTACCATATGCATCCGGCCTGCTTACAGCAATTCTCCCATGCCTGGCATATGATGATGAAAGACGAAATTTGCTATTCGACGACGAAATCAAGAAAAATATCCTTTTGCAGGAAATCCTGGCCCCGTGCTTGTTGAAAAACTGTGAAAATTTGTGTGAATTTTATGCAAGGTTGTACGTAAATCAGTCCTGATTCAAATGATAGTGTTGTAGCCAAAGGAAAATGTAGGCAGGATGTGTGCATCCCGAAAGCATCTAACCGGAAAATGTTTGCATTATTGTGTCTTATTTAAACAATTGAATTTTATTAATTACATTTACACACTATTTTTCCATAATACCAGGGGTGTGCAAATTGCGGCCCGCCGAGAGAAATTGTGCGGCCCGCGAAGAGATTTATGAACCTAATGAAAGTGCGGCCCGGGCGATTAATTGAGTGTATCTAGCTGAAGTCCGTGCCACGTCCCAAAGATAGTGCGGGTAGTTTTTTCTACTAGATGAGATGCCATTAACCCTTACAAGACGGTTGTAGCTTAATGTCACTGTACTACACAGACTGTGTGATACGCATTACTAATATGCATTGTAATGAAATTACCACTATCTGTCCTGAAAGTAGAAATATATGGTTTGTAATATAAATTTTAATAACTTCTAAAATAGTTTCTTGAGTGTAGTAGTAATGATGTACGCAGGTCGGATGCAAAAAAATCATTATTAGGCCTTTCTGTACTTGGCTCCTTGATCAAACTGCCTGTGGCCCGCAGGAATTGCGGGAAAGTTTAATGTGGCCCGGCTAGTCAGATAATTTGCACACCCCTGCATTATACTAAAAGCGATTAATTATAGCGATGGGTTTGTACCGAGTACTACATTATTTTGTAGCTATTCTTTACATTACAATGTAATACTTCGTTAAATTTTAAATTTATGCATAGAATCCCAATTTTGTTTCAAATGTTACGAGTTTTCTGCTAAACGTAAACCGTTTTTCTTTTCTTCTTCTAACTGACTGAAAACTTTTGCGACATATGACAATGTTTTGCAGTAGTCATCGAACAGAATTTCAATGTAGTTCTGTGTTTAGTATTTTACTGAGTTCTTGGAATTTTCCTTAACACTGGCAAACGCATCATAGAAACTAGTAAAATTGTCAATAATAGCCTAATGAAGTTGATAACGCCAGAGGATGATAAAGATCAGGAAGCATCAGTACCTCAGAGGTCCGAGAAATCATTGAACCAATCTCAGTAAGCTTTTTACACAATATATTTTACCTTACCAGTAATTATCTACTCATGCAAAAAATCTGATTTGGCTAATGTCGGCCACTGTGAATTAACTGGCCGACATTACGCGGACTTGTTGGGGTAATGTTGGCCAGTAGTGAAATGCACCAGTACACAGGCATGCTGTATGAAATATTACAGTATGTTTATTAAAATTCATTAAAAAATCATTTAATTCATTATTTGAAATAGACTTTAACATCCTCAGTATACATGATTATTCATTATAGTAGTTACTAAAAATATCGTAAAACACTAAGGCAACTATGAGATATTGTAGTAAATCACCCAACTCTTCTCGAAGTTTGTTACTGATGCTGGTGATAGACAATTAGAACAAGGGAAACACATCTAGCTGAACAATGCTGGCTCTGCTGATTGGCTCTGCATGCTATAAAAACCCAAACTAGGTCATGTGACATGTTTAGAGTGCATGGAACTTGGTGGCCAACATTAATCAATGGCCGCCATTAGCCCAATATACCCTATTATGACTAACATAGAGACGTTTCGATGTGTTTATTGCATTTACTAAATTACAAGTTAAAGCTTTAGTGAAAAAGCAAGAGTTTGTAGTAATGTTTCTCTGGACGTGTCTGTAAGAGAGTCACAGCCCAGTTTACTGACTTTTGCATTCACCTCTGGCAGACCCAAGACTTTTGCAACCAGTACACATACACACTGCCTAAAAAGTGCCCAAGTGTCGAACCATGAATGTGTCTAGCCAAATTCAACAATTTTTATCAGTTTCCGCCATCAAGTGTAGCACCTCACCACTGGCTCAGGCTAATTGCAAACTTTGGGCAGAAGACACTGTAAGCTCGGTGCTTTCTTGGAAAGTTAAATTGTGCCAAGTATTTTATCATTTCCGACACGATAAACCTTTTCCAGCGCACTTCATCAAAAAGTGCCACCTGGGGCAGGCCGCCCCCACCACACCCCACTCAACTTCCCTGTGCCAGTGATCTTGCCAATTTAAAGGCTCTCTTATTTTGAGTTTTACTCTGTGCTGGGGGTTTGCTGTTTACTGCTAAATGCAGAGTTTTGCCAGAGTGTCAACATAGCCTGGTTTTCATAGCAAGGCTGTCAAATGAGTGCAACATCTAAGCAGTTGTTTCAATGTGTTTTGCATGAGCTTCTATACAAAATGTCATTATTTTTCTGATCTTAGAATAATAAAATCGTCATATAATTACGTGACTCAAAGTAGTTTTATTAATTATTTATAACTATTGTGTATTCTACTCTAACTAGTAATTAGAGCATCCTTTCTTTGTTAACGATATACCTCAGCTACTAGCATCAACAAACTAGGGTTGTTATGTTTGATAAATTAAATGAAATACTTCTGCCCGAAAACCCTAATATAGCTGCCTTAGGAAATAATGATCTGTTGAAGTTGTTATTATTCGGAAAAGATGAATTTAACTATGTTGCTAACTGTAAAATATTCCAATGTATACATGACTTTATATTATGTACTAAACGCTTCCAGTAGTTTCTATCTGATATAAAATGCATCATTCTTAAATAATCGTACATTAATATTTACTAACCGTCATTTTCTACTAATGTCTAATGTATCACTGTAGTAAAACTTTAGTATACTAAAAACTAAGTATAGTCTATTCTTACTGTAAATGTTCTTGTAAATAGTGTATAAAGTCTGTTGTGGTGAGGATTCTAAATCATGTTGTACAAACTGTCTAATCCAATCCTAAATAAATTATGTTTAAACTAAACTAACGATATACCTCTACACTGTTATTAAATTTGTTTTTTAACTATTTTCAGTGATTCCCAAATACTGTTAGCACTACCACCTGTCGTGGAAGTTCTTAGTAAGCACCTGTTACACAATTCCACGCAAACACGGTTGTCTGTACTGCGTTGGATTTACCACTTACACATACAAATTCCAAATAAGGTTAGTAAAAAAAATTGCTTGTGCTGTTCAGCTATTGTTTTGGCTAAACTGCATTTGGTGATTCAGCAACAATTTTGTATATGGTGACTTTGTGTTTACAAAACTGTGTTGGCACTAGCTGTTGTTTTTATTATTTTCTGTTTGACTCTTTAGACTAGACGTCTTTTGCATATTCTTGCTGGTTATGCAGTTATTGCATTGACACACATCTGACTCAAGTTGCAAAATTGAAGTCTTTGACAAAATTTCAACAGGCCTTTTGTACTGCGACTTTAGTTGAGTTGTTGCGAAGTGTGTGTATTTTTATTCGACTGTGTGGAAGCAATAATGTCACATTATTAATGCAATCTCTAATGTCTTTATGAAAAGCATTCAGCATTGATGATCAACTGGAGTTAATGTTAGTTAGACAGTCATGACACATGTGCATTTTAGTTGGATGAACAAAATTAGCAGTGTTTTAAAATGGACCACATGTCTTCTACATGTTCAAGCAAACTTTCCTGCGGTGACAGTTTACTACAGTTTTTCCTTTCATGATCTTTAATTACTTTGTTCCTATTCCTGCTATAAAATCTGTGCAGTTTTTTGGTAGAGACCTGAGATGACTTAGCAGTGCATATTTCTATTGCATATCATTTCTGAAAGTCGTAAGTCATTTATTTCACGTGACACATTTACAATAGTTTCATGTACAATATATAGTGAAAGGGCCTACAATGAACATAATACAAATAAGTTTTTGTTTCTGCACAAGAAAAGCTTCAAACACTGTTCACCTATATACAAATGTAAATGTGTTGCGGGCAATCAAAAAGCAGGGCTTGTTAGATTGTCCCACACAATGAAAGAAAAAAAGTAATGGAAATAATCTGAAAATTTAAAGTGAATCGTGTGATAAAAAAACATTAGTGCTTAAAATGGAATGATGTAATGAATGAAGCTCATATATGAGATGATATAAAAGATAGAAAGACTATCATTTGTTCACAGTATGTAAAATTAAGATAACTTGATTAAGATATCTGGACTTTAACCTTTGTGGTGCAGTGCATTGTATATAAGTGTGAAAATGTGAAAATGATCCTGCATGGCTTTAAATTTTATGCAGCTGAGTTGAGAAAGTTTGACTTCATTGCTCATGTAATAAGCTCTGTGAACTGCACACATCTACAAAAGCTATGCAGATTTTTTGTTATTGCTACTATGACTGCTGTATTGAACCACTATTTTCATGCCGCTTGATTAAATTTTATTGCAGATATTCCAACATGTAGATGAGTTATTTCCAGTTCTGATGAAGACATTGTCGGATCCCTGTGATGAGGTTTGTATTCTAGTTTCAGTCAGTGGCGGCTAGTGTATAGGTACTTGTGGAACTGCAGCTCAACCAATATCATCGATAATATTCGATATAATAAGTCTTGTTTCTTTAGTTATTTTTTTATACTTGTACGAAACCAGAGCACGTGAGGGTAGTACTGTTTGCTTTATGGCCCAGCACAGTGCACTCCAGCAACTTGGTGTTTGGCTGTCGTGCACATGCAGCCATGCGCACACGTCTGCGCCCAGGTAACAAAGTACTGTCACTCACACAGTTACTCACACAGTTTGTTGTCAGTTGTCATGCGCTTACCGTGAATGGCGGCCATGTGCACATGTCTGAGCTCAGGAAGAGAAAGTACTGTCACTCACACAGTTTGTTGTCAGTTGTCACGCGCTTACCATGAACAGGTCAAGCTTGTACTGTGAAAACTTAGGCTATTAGTAGGCAAAAAATATTTTTTAAGTAGGATTTTATCAAGTTTATGTATAAACTCTCATATGTTTGTTTGTTTAAAATTACAACACTAAAATTACATATGTTTGTTTTGTTTTACACAGTATTAAAACAATGGCTAAAATTTTTCTGAAGCAGCACCACCACTAATTTTAGTTACAAGCCGCCACTGGTTCCAGGAGCAAGGTCAAATGAGCTACAATATCCCATCATGCATTGTGAACAGAACAGTCATGCAACCGGGCAGAAAATTAGCTAGAGAGAGCTAAATGAATCTTTAGGAGGGACCCAGAAACTTGGAATTTGTAAAGAAAAGATTTTGTTCCTATATTCTAACTTTTAATGTCAGACATCCAATGCTAATTCTTCTGTTCTAATGTTTAAAACTTGAGTTCAACTTCACTGTTGAATTTCAATATGCGATAACTGACCCGATGCGATATCGCACCAAAGTTATACCAGTGTTCAAGGTTAACGTTCAATGCTAGTTTTATTCTAACGTTTAATGTCACCTGCAACCCAAAAGCTGGAAAAGAAGAAAAGAGGAGATATTCTCTTTGTGATGCCATCGCACGACGTCATCGCATCGCATCACGACGTCAAACTGTAAAAACATTTTGACAGTATATAGGCATGGTAGCTTAGTATATGCATACCAAGTGTCACTTGAATTGGTTTACAATCTATGGAGGAGTAAAGCAAACTCTCCACAAGAACAAAATCAGTCCAATCAAGTACTAGTTATCCCATACGAGGATTTAACAAAAGTGTGCTTAGTACAAAGGATAAATCGATAGACTGCTACATATGCTGATATGAATCCTATTAATTAGACACAGTTATAAAAAAAAATCACTTTTATCGTTTTTCACTATGTATAGCTTAATTTTTTTGATATAAATTGATGGAGATTGACAGGTTTAATTAACATAACTGAAGCTGTAAAGGTTGCTTAATTTTGGTCCGCCTGCACTGATATTCCATGTACTATTGAGCTGAGAGGAATAGCTGAATGGTTACAGCGTGTGCCTGTTAATCAAAGTTATGAATAGCACAAGGCCTGGTCAATGAATGGATGGGTAAACTATAATAAACTTTACGGTACTTTATTAGTGCAATTGTGAAAGTGACTAAACTCATTCTTTATCACTTGTTTATGCAGTTCTACATACACTTGTTTATGCAGTTTTACATACACTTGTTTATGCAGTTTTACATACACTTGTTTATGCAGTTTTACATACACTTGTTTATGCAGTTTTACATACACTTGTTTATGCAGTTTTACATACACTTGTTTATGCAGTTTTACATACACTTGTTTATGCAGTTTTACATACACTTGTTTATGCAGTTTTACATACACTTGTTTATGCAGTTCTACATACACTTGTTTATGCAGTTCTACATACACTTTTTTATGCAGTTTTACATACACTTGTTTGTGCAGTTTTACATACACTTGTTTATGCAGTTTTACATACACTTGTTTATGCAGTTTTACATACACTTGTTTATGCAGTTCTACATACACTTGTTTATGCAGTTCTACGTACACTTGTTTATGCAGTTCTACGTACACTTGTTTATGCAGTTTTACATACACTTGTTTATGCAGTTCTACGTACACTTGTTTATGCAGTTTTACATACACTTGTTTATGCAGTTCTACATACACTTGTTTATGCAGTTCTACATACACTTGTTTATGCAGTTCTACATACACTTGTTTATGCAGTTCTACATACACTTGTTTATGCAGTTCTACATACACTTGTTTATGCAGTTCTACATACACTTTTTTATGCAGTTTTACATACACTTGTTTGTGCAGTTCTACATACACTTGTTTATGCAGTTCTACATACACTTGTTCATTTCTCACATTTCAGGTTGTACTGAGGAACTTGGAAGTGTTAGCAGAAATATCATCGTCTCCAGCCGGACTCAAATATACTGTCTCCTTACCGGACAATGTCAAAGGAGCCATATCTTCACCTCCCGGAAACATGAACAGCTATTTTCTAAAGTTTCTGCTGAGCTTAATGAATCTGTTTGCAACGGACAGTCAGCTGCTGGATGACAGAGGATCCTTCATAATCCAGTAAGTTCTATTTTATCATGTATCAGCATTTCCTTCATTATGCTTAAGTAAGCGTACTTAAGTTAGTAATCCTTACTAAGTAGCAATAACAGTAATTTAGTGGATTTATGACCTCACAATATCGGGGATTATACATGAACAACAAGAATACCACAGAAGTTCGACATTTCTAAAGTTGTATACCGTATAGTACTTAAAGCACAAGAAAACCCTCACTTACATTTTTTTGAAATATGCCGGCATCAATGTTCGTTTGGCTGGAGATAAATATTTTAATTTCTTTTACATTTTTAAGCAAAGCCTTCTGTGTGCATATTTTGTATTGTGATTTCAATATTTTTAATTGTATATTAGAATGCAATAAATGTTGTTCTAGGGTTGGTTCTTCCTTTAAATGTTTTGCGATTTTTGTCAATATATTCGTACACCCGAGGAAGCCAGTCCAGGTTTCTCATCAATGTGATGACTTCAAATTGGCTGTGTGACATCGTATTAGGCTATGCTGGCCAGGACATATAGATCTTTGACGCAGCTTAATATAAAGAACATTTGTTACCCAAGTCTAAAAATCTGTACTTTTTTAATTCATGAAACAAGATCAAATTACAGCATGCAAAGATGATATGTCGATGACTTTTTACTATTACTTACAAAATATGTACTGCTCAGTGGTAACAACTCTAACTATAAGTCTGTTGTTTTCACTATCTGGTTGACAGCAATCATGACTATAAATGTGCCTTCCATACACAGGCACACACACAGAAAAACCCGCCATTTTGTCCTTTTTTCAGTGAAATAAAATTTTATCATAATGTAATTAAGTAGGACAGTTATGTAACATCCAGTCTTAGTACACAAACAACATGAACCATAAATTTCCAAATAAGAACATTACTGAAGACAATGATATGTGTGTACCGACACTGTAATACATCTCCATGTAATCATGAATAATCTTTGCGACTTCTGGACACACCGTCTGGCATTGTTCTTCATTGCGCAGGCGCAGTGGCAGCTCTATTTGTATTC
>JAQGDQ010000262.1:177500-214248 GCA_030141605.1 Tubiluchus corallicola | reverse complement strand
ACAGCAGTGGAAACACTGGCTGTACTATCAGTTTTTGAATGTGTAGTTTACCTTTCAATGATGTGTAATTTTTATAGCAATAACGAATTTTATTATAATTATTATTATTACATTTGACAGCTGGATGTTTCAGCAGATTGGACATAAAGTGATACCATCCCCACAATACCCGACCCCGAATGGGAAAGGATACTTCCGCGGTGGTTACAACACTCAAATTCATGGTTCAAAAGATGGCGGAGTCGTAGACGGAATACAAATAGAGCTGCCACTGCGCCTGCGCAATGAAGAACAATGCCAGACGGTGTGTCCAGAAGTCGCAAAGATTATTCATGATTACATGGAGATGTATTACAGTGTCGGTACACACATATCATTGTCTTCAGTAATGTTCTTATTTGGAAATTTATGGTTCATGTTGTTTGTGTACTAAGACTGGATGTTACATAACTGTCCTACTTAATTACATTATGATAAAATTTTATTTCACTGAAAAAAGGACAAAATGGCGGGTTTTTCTGTGTGTGTGCCTGTGTATGGAAGGCACATTTATAGTCATGATTGCTGTCAACCAGATAGTGAAAACAACAGACTTATAGTTAGAGTTGTTACCACTGAGCAGTACATATTTTGTAAGTAATAGTAAAAAGTCATCGACATATCATCTTTGCATGCTGTAATTTGATCTTGTTTCATGAATTAAAAAAGTACAGATTTTTAGACTTGGGTAACAAATGTTCTTTATATTAAGCTGCGTTCAAAGATCTATATGTCCTGGCCAGCATAGCCTAATACGATGTCACACAGCCAATTTGAAGTCATCACATTGACGGGGATGAGAAACCTGGACAATGGCTTCCTCGGGTGTACGAATATATTGACAAAAATCGCAAAACATTTAAAGGAAGAACCAACCCTAGAACAACATTTATTGCATTCTAATATACAATTAAAAATATTGAAATCACAATACAAAATATGCACACAGAAGGCTTTGCTTAAAAATGTAAAAGAAATTAAAATATTTATCTCCAGCCAAACGAACATTGATGCCGGCATATTTCAAAAAAATGTAAGTGAGGGTTTTCTTGTGCTTTAAGTACTATACGGTATACAACTTTAGAAATGTCGAACTTCTGTGGTATTCTTGTTGTTCATGTATAATCCCCGATATTGTGAGGTCATAAATCCACTAAATTACTGTTATTGCTACTTAGTAAGGATTACTAACTTAAGTACGCTTACTTAAGCATAATGAAGGAAATGCTGATACATGATAAAATAGAACTTACTGGATTATGAAGGATCCTCTGTCATCCAGCAGCTGACTGTCCGTTGCAAACAGATTCATTAAGCTCAGCAGAAACTTTAGAAAATAGCTGTTCATGTTTCCGGGAGGTGAAGATATGGCTCCTTTGACATTGTCCGGTAAGGAGACAGTATATTTGAGTCCGGCTGGAGACGATGATATTTCTGCTAACACTTCCAAGTTCCTCAGTACAACCTGAAATGTGAGAAATGAACAAGTGTATGTAGAACTGCATAAACAAGTGTATGTAGAACTGCACAAACAAGTGTATGTAAAACTGCATAAAAAAGTGTATGTAGAACTGCATAAACAAGTGTATGTAGAACTGCATAAACAAGTGTATGTAGAACTGCATAAACAAGTGTATGTAGAACTGCATAAACAAGTGTATGTAGAACTGCATAAACAAGTGTATGTAGAACTGCATAAACAAGTGTATGTAAAACTGCATAAACAAGTGTACGTAGAACTGCATAAACAAGTGTATGTAAAACTGCATAAACAAGTGTACGTAGAACTGCATAAACAAGTGTACGTAGAACTGCATAAACAAGTGTATGTAGAACTGCATAAACAAGTGTATGTAAAACTGCATAAACAAGTGTATGTAAAACTGCATAAACAAGTGTATGTAAAACTGCACAAACAAGTGTATGTAAAACTGCATAAAAAAGTGTATGTAGAACTGCATAAACAAGTGTATGTAGAACTGCATAAACAAGTGTATGTAAAACTGCATAAACAAGTGTATGTAAAACTGCATAAACAAGTGTATGTAAAACTGCATAAACAAGTGTATGTAAAACTGCATAAACAAGTGTATGTAAAACTGCATAAACAAGTGTATAAAACTGCATAAACAAGTGTATGTAAAACTGCATAAACAAGTGATAAAGAATGAGGTTTTGATCTGCCACGACTACAGACCCCTGGGTGAATGTTGATAATAACAGTAAGGTGGTGTGATTTTATCTTCTCATATTAGTTTTTTTAAGGCTAGTATGGTATTTTTCAGTTCATTTTTAGTTACTGGAGATGTTACATTAGGTGGACAATCATTCCATGTATTTATTGCCCCTTTGCAAACAGAATTGTATTTATTATTTGTTTTATGCTGTGTGTTCTTTGGGTTAACGTTTTTTTCGATTTTAAATTGAAGCTGATTGGCACTGAAAGCTGGCATCAAATCATTTAAATATTTATAAAGAAAAATTGCTGAATGGTATTCAAAACTTCCGCATAATGTCGGGTAGTATTAAATTGTGTGATGCCATTTTGGATTAAGCTTTATATTTTTAACATTTTTATCTAGCTATATTAGGAGGACTGATACATTTTTAATGTTTATCGAAGTAACTTGGGGGTAATTATAATTGGGACCACTTTGGCAATACATATTGAGTTACTTAAGGTGTTATCCCTGCACTATGTTCTAAACGAAATAATAATAATAATAATAATAATAGTAGTAGTAGTAGTAGTAGTAATGGTAGTGGTAGTAGTAGTAGTAGTAGTAGTAGTAGCAGCAGTAGTAGTAGTAGTAGTAGTAGTAGTAGTAGTAGTAGTAGTAGTAGTAGTAGTAGTAGTAGTAGTAGTAGTAGTAGTAGTAGTAGTAGTAGTAGTAGTAGTAGTAGTAGTAGTAGTAGTAGTAGTAGTAGTAGTAGTAGTAGTAGTAGTAGTAGTAGTAGTAGTAGTAGTAGTAGTAGTAGTAGTAGTAGTAGTAGTAGTAGTAGTAGTAGTAGTAGTAGTAGTTGTTGTTGTTGTTGTTGTTGTTGTTGTTGTTGTTGTTGTTGTTGCTGTTGCTGTTGCTGTATGAATACATTTCTGATTGGAGCATAAGCTATTATTATGGCTCATCTTTATTGCCCCCTCCTCCACATTTTCCCTATCAAACAAACCTGTCACCAAAGTTACTGTAACTGATTTCCTGCTTGCATGCACACCAAACATTACACAACAGTTACTGCACAACTACTGAAAAAATTATACATGAAGTTTGCCATATACAACTACGGCACACCGTTGCCACATTTACAGCAGTTAATATAGAGCTTATGGTAAACTACTGATGAAAAATCTATAGACAAAGACGTACCCCATACTGCCGTGTCCGTTCAAAACCCAGTCAAAATCTTCCTTCGTCGTTCGTTCAAGCACTTCTGCTAAGTATCGAATTGAACTGTCTTTGTGGGTGTAGTTGCCATAATCTAACTCTGTGTTTTTGATGACGTATCCCAGCTCTATCCATTCTTCTGCATGTGTTTTGACACCATGCATGTCTATGTACAGAGCGTGGCCACCGATGGTCTTTTTGCTCTTTAACCAGAAAAGATAAATTGGTATGTGTCTCGCTTTTTAATGAACTTTCAAAATTTGCAGATTTCCAAAACAACAGTGCAGAGAATTTCGTAATGTGTTTTGAGTGAATTGATAGGACGTGCTTATACAGGATGCTCCAGAAAAAAACAGTCAACAGAAATGTGTTGATATGCTGAAACATGCTGATGAAATTCCAGTGAAGATTATACTACAATAACTGGTGAAATTGTGCACCATTAGCTTGTGGACAGAAACGAATTATTACGTGAAAATGTCATAAAATAACAATAACATATGACATTAAGAGAAAATACCATATAACCTACATTTTGCATGATCAAATATAATTATATGACATACATAACCAGACTTCTGCTGCACAGTTTCTTACAGAACACCCTGTATAAACCAACTATACCGAATTCCCACGTCCTGAACACAACTGATTCAAACTTTTTTTGCCATTTGAGAAATGCTGCATTGCATTCAGTCCTACAAGAATATACTAATATAAAAATAAGTCACTTATTTTTTCTTTGTCTTTGATTTCTTGCCTTTGACAACTGTGTTGAATACAACCTGTACTTTTACATTTTGCCTTTGGTTAAAATTCAATAAATAATATTTCGTGACCTTGACCTTTAAATTGTTTAACTGTAAGCCTAAATATTTCATGGCCTTGACCTTTGACCTTTGACTGCATATGCCAAACTTTTGCTAAATATAGTTACCGGATCATTTGTTTTGAAGATTTTGTGCGTCGGATAAACGTCTTTGAACTGGATAAACAGACAGAAAAACATGTCGTCCTGAGAGTCAGATGGTTAGAAAACATAAATCATTTCAAGTTACCTGATTTATGTAGTAATGATATTCCTCCCAAGCTTTTTCAGCTGTGGGATCACCAAACGCAGCTTGTTCTTTGTTCCTGTTTGCATCTAGTTTGCTCCTGTGCAGATGATTAATAATCGCGTGTGGATGGACATCCCATAATGCATTGAGTTGCTCCACGACTGCTTTTGTTATCTCAAGCGTGTACGAATCCTGTTACAAGACATTAAGATTATTAAAGTTATGTCCTAGTAGCAATCCTACAGCTCTTTGTTATGTTTCTAATTTGTAATATTAATGAATCTGAAATTATTGTTCTGTAAAATCTCTTATTATTAATACTAGTTATTAATTTTTGTGGAAGGTTTTTCTGTGCTGGAATTACAAATCATTTAATGTTCACAGGCTAAAAGGAAAGGATTTGACACTGGCTTTGACATTTGACAATGGATTTGACATTTTTTTATGAAAATTTCAATTCAAGTATGTGACAAGGAAATTTTTTTAGAATTATCTAGTTAATTGGAATTGAGACTGAGACCGTACCCATGTTTACTATGATACATTGTAGTCACAGTACAAAGTGTCCCGTTTTATCAGTATTGCCCAAAACTTGGTGAAAACTGTGTGCTACCATTAGTCTTTGATAGCATTTCGCTCTCACTAAGATGTATAGTTCATGCTCAAGATGCCGTGTTGTAGTGTGAATGTCTGACTAATAAACTTCTTCTTGGGATGCTAAAATCAGAAGGCTGCACAACATGTGTATGCAATTATATGTATTTTATATGATTGCTAACTCACTCTATTTTTCTTATAAACATATTGCATTTATTATTTTTCACATATAATGTGACCTTTGGTCAACAAGCCAAGCTAATGTAAAGACCTCAGACAAAATACAAAGTAAATTTTAAAAGATTCTGCTAGAAACAATGCATAACAAAATGTGATTGAATGATCAAGAAAATATAAGTATGTTTCCTTACTTAAATCTACCAGTATTCTTGATGAATTTTTGAGCTACTTTGAAAAGTGTAATTTTTAGGTCATAGTTTAACTAAGGACTGCTGTTTAAAAGAAGAAAACTTAAAGACTCAGTGTCTAAATTGAGCACATTAATTGATAATACGTTATTTTGAAACATGGTGGATAAGCTGTGTACAATTCACACTATTTATTATTCTTTTTTTTTGTTACACTGCTTTTGTTAATCACATTATAAAACATCAATTATTTAATTCGTCCTTACAGAAATTTAGCAAACTTTTGCAGCATAACATAATTCAATGTTTTGTTATTTTTTGTATTTCGGATGCCACGCCAGAGCTATATAACTCGTATTATCATCAATAATGGTTTTCATTAACATGAATTAAATGTTTAATCGATTATTCATTATTTAGAATATAGCTTTACATGCCTTATCAAAGTTGGATTTCAATGTTAGTTCAAAATCTGGTCAAGATGCTTTCTAACTATTTATAAGCGCTTATAAGCAAGAATATTTATGCTAGCAAATAAACAGAATCCTTCTTGCTCAGCTTACAGCATAATCAGTGACTCTGCAATTTACTGGATCTGGTTCACCACAGTCATGGCTATAAATGCACTTCATGTCTACAAAGCACCCTCCTTTTCGATCAGGAATCTCCTCGGGTTTCTCGGCTCCTCCATGAGGTGCACTGAAAAGAGATTAGCACTGATATTTCTTCTCCAGCTGTTTTGAAAAGAATAAACATTTCTTAGGGGAAAGTTGGGAGAGGATTATCTTACTTTGCTCGAAAATACTTCCAGATACATTTCCAAAAACTGAAGTCGCTCTTTTTTTTAATTATAATTTGTCGGGTAGTGGACTGGTACATGTGTTTCTATGGTACATTTTTATTCTATGGTAATAAGCCTTTTCATAGTTTCGTTGTGCGCACGCTCAGTTGTTGCAGGTCAAAGGTTAAGTGTACCAGAGCAACGCGGCTTAGCTACGGCCGTCACGTGACCTTATACACGCCACGTATCTGACTCAGTAAAACGGGTGAAACACGTGGTTAGCTAGCACTGTACATTATCATCTGTAGATTTGTGTAGCAGCTGTTTGTGGACATAGGTAAGGTTCTATAGCTAGCATTCGTCCCTTTTCTGAATTACTTTTACAATAGTAAAGATTACAAAATTACGTATGAACGACCATGCCCTGGAAATAGAACGCGGTAGATATAAAACTAAAAAAGAGGATGAAAGGCTTTGCCAATACTGTCGCAACATAAGCTCAAAAAGTTGGCTCATTAGTAGAAAACGAATTACATTACCTTTTTACTTGTCCTTTGTTTGAAGATATTAGACAAAAATATGAGCACAAAATATATAATCTCTCTTTAGAAAAAGGTAATGTATACTCAGTAATGTGGCTTTATACAAACCCAGAAGACCTTATTCACTTTGGAAACTACTTAAATGAATGTGATAAAAAAGGCAGTTATATATTGGTGGTAATCTGTGAGTGCTGGATAAACCTTGTGCTGTGATTGTGTAATTTAAACTCGTTTATGATTATGTTAATTATTTAAGTTTTGTGTTTTTACCATACTACTACTAGTTCTTTGTAGTTGTAGCGTAAAGTTTTGTTTCATAAATAAGAGCACCTAATTTCTTATTAGATTTAAGTAGGATATTTAAGTAAGTTGTACAAACTCATGTTTTTTGTCTGAATAAACCATCGCAATGAACATTTCCTTCTAAGCAGGCTAATAGTTTGTGGAAATATCCTTCACTCTGTGTAGTGTGGGAAATTATTTTTGCAAAGTTGTACAGGATTTTGGCTAATTTATAAGAAGTTTTATTACCCTTGGACCTACCTGTTGAAACTGAAGGCTCGTCAGTATTCATAATCAAAATCTCGAGTCTTATGCTGTAGAATTTAGCTATAATTTTTTTACAATCATACTGCTGTGGCTCATAGATGACTATAGGTGTGAAATAGAATGTTTTCACAAGAAGTTGCTTAGAAACTAGGTATTGTTTTTAGGAATGTAAGGTGTATTCATTTTTGGAGAACCACTTGCTTCAAATGACTCAGATAGTAGTATTGATATTTTAAGTAACAATAATAAATGTAATAAAATTAACGTTGGTTTTTATTTAACATAATGACAAATGCACTTCATAACACAAATAATTCTTAATCACAAGAATAGTGGCAATGAATAAGAAACCCACGATTAAAAAACAAGGAAGAAAGAAAGGAAAAGCATAACGTTTGAAACTGCCACTAGTTCTTCTTCAGGTGAACAAAAGACAAGAACAAAAAAGAGAAAAGATCACAAGTAACTATTATAACTACTCAAATAATTTTTGGGAGTTTTTTTGTTGTTGTTTATATAATTAACACATAAAAAAGATATTGCACTAAAAAGTATACAAGCACTTAGGAAAAACACAGTAGCACAGTATATATAAACACGTGGGAGAAACTGATTCATTCACAATTACACTGGCTACTTTGAAAGCGTTATTGACTTTTAAAAACAATAGCTTCTTATTACCTGCTCGAAATCCTAAACAAGGTAGTTTTCCATTAAGCATTACCTGATGATTAAGTTACTCTGACCTTCGATATACTCTATGTATCCAGATTCGCTGAAAATACATTCTGTTGGCTGCAGCAGTAAAATGCTTAGAACCACACACAGTTGCAAAAGCAGCCACATCTTACTGGAATCCGGTGTAGATGTGTGGGTGGCTTCCAGGCTCAGCCAAGGACTGTGTTCTGCTAACCTATAGACACAGGCTCAGAATAGCCTCCTCCTGCTGGGTCTGGTCACCGGGGAAGCAATTAGGTCTATCGTTTTTCCTTTATAGACTGATAAAGTAAAAATGCACGTCACAAGATAATTAGCACGTTAAGTGACACCTAGTGCTTGTTAAACTGTTATACATCCGCGTTAAAAGTGACAATTTTTATTATAATTCTTTTAACTGTTCTGCAAATTTCTTCTTACAACGTGAGGTGTAACGTCTTAGCAATGCTACCACCTCGATATTGTGCTACCAGTCTATGTTTGTGCTAACAAATAATCTAGCGATGTACTTAACATTTTATTTACACAGGGTTCCAATCTTGGTAGAATGAACAGGCCTTATTGTATATTTATTTGTAAGCAAACCTGTTTAACAGGTCTTATAATATCCATAATATCGTGTTTCTAGAACTAATTACCTTGGTGTTTAGAATGTAAAGCTACACCAAGGTTTTACCACAATTGAGCGTGTAAAACTGCTTGTGAAATGGTTTTGTTATTTGCTCTTTATTTAACAAAGGATTACCAAGTGGCTGTCAAGATGATAAAATGGTCTAGTGGCCATAGTTATTGTTTTGTAACTTGTTGAGTTGAGTTTTTGTAATAAAATTTGCTGATTTAATATCATAAAACACAGATCTAATGCATGGTACTGAAATGGTTACTTTTAATGAGATGGGGCTGACAGAACCAAAATGTCAAATATGGAGTCCCAACCTTGGGGAGTTTTTGCAAATCGTCAAAAATTTTTCTCCTTCAAAGTAGAAATTCTTCTTCAAATTGTTCTCTTTTGTGTTATATTTTAGTTTGGTTTCGATTAGATTTTGATTTCTGTTTGGTTTAAGATTTTCAGATTTAAAGATTTGAATCTTTTTTTGAGTTTTGTTTCTATTAGCGGATCAGATAATTCTAGTTCTTGTTTTATTTTAATTTGAGTTTACTTACTCAAGTTCTCCATTTATATTTTGACTTTGATTTTTGTTCGTCTTTCGTTTTAAATGTCCTTGATTTTATTTTTGTTTTGTATCTTAATACAAAGATTTATTTTTTTGTCATTATTTTTGTTTGTTTTTCATAACGTAAACTGTAAATTCCCTAAATAAAGCAATTTGTTGCACCAAGCTGTTATATTGTTATTAGGATAAACCCGATGACCGTATGGACCTTCACTGCCCCTTTTCTGCTATATAATTTTATATTATAAATTATCAGTAAGTACCATATTTTTTGGAGCAAAAAAAATTAATTAAATTAATTAGATAAATGATTAGAATGATAATGTTATTTTTTACATTTTAAAACAAGTCAATTTTTCAATGCCGGCGGAAGAGGAGACACTCGCACGAGATCATGGGATATGCTGGAGCCTTCCTAAAAGAAAGGTGCACCTGGCATATGACAGAGCGTTACAATTTTTTACACATTTCGACATACTGCACCCGAAATCGGAACTCCTGCAGAGGCGAGGACTATTAATCTAGATAACGGTTCTCATGCACTGTTATTGTTAGCAGCGACATTTGATTAAAAGGTCAAGGTCAAGGTGTTAGTGGTTTATTTGTCTTTTAGAATTCAAAATCTTGGAAATAAAACTGGTGAGCCAGTGATCCAGAGTGACCAAGAGTGTGCGTATTGTACCGAAACTCGGCCTCGATTAAAGGTCAAGGGTGATGAAATACGTAAACGTGTGGCCAAAGAACCGGTTGAAAGGTGCACCAGTGAAAATGCAAGATTCGATTAAAGAAATTATTATATTAATAAAACTCGGGGGAGAAACCTATGGTACACTAACCTGGTAATCTATTTGTAACAGGACTGAAACTGTCAGAAATCGTTTTATGCTTGTTGTTAAGATAGGGTTATGCGATTATCCATTTTTAAAGAAACCTCGATATGTATTTCTTTAATTGTTTGTGTCTCACTACTTTGAACGTTTAATCATTTTCATTTAGTCATTCGTACTTCCTATTTCAAAAGATCAAAAACCAACAATAAAAGGCAAGATTTGATTAAAATGTGGCCACAATAAAATACATCATTATTAACAGTAGCAACAACAACAACAATAGTAGCAACAACACCAATAACAACAACAACAACAACAACATCAACAACAGCATCAACAGCCACAAAAATTGTATCAGAAGAAAGAAACTTATGTCACAAAAACTGCAAAGATGGGCAAGCAAACTTAGGAACTTATAATACCTGATAGGGCAGTCAGCTATTTTAAATAGGTCACAGGTCAATCGTGGCTCAAAAGCTGTGGGCAACTAACTTAGTAACTTTTAAAGAATTAGATGGGAGATACTTTTAAGTTAGGAGGAGGGAGTGACTGATAACACAGAGTGCACTGTTGGTGGTCAAAAGTCACAAGGCAAACTGCTGTGATATTGAAGAAAGAAGAAAATGACGGTGACAGTCAACTAATGCTTAATTTGAAGTGCTAAAAGTGTCAGTGTGTGTTACTTATACACGTTATACTGCATGCATGCATCTTAATGCTTGAAACACTGCAGGCCAGTGCCTTGAAGCAAGGACTTCTTATTCTGCTGTTTCCATGGACACTATTACGGTCTGCATAATTACGGAAAATGATTTTACTGGTTATGTATGTCTCTTGATCATTCTTTAGTTGGTAGTTGTTAATCTACCTGCTAAAATCAATAACACAGCTAGATCAAATATAACAAATTTTGATCAAGACGATCCAAATATAACAAACCCACAACTTCAAATTTCTTAAAGAAGAATTTATTTACTGTGAATTGTGACCAAATAAAAACACGAGTTTAAAAAAGATCTTTTGCCATGAGATGTTTCTATTCATTCGTGCACATTGTGAAACTATTTTTGCGCAAATGGTAGGCTTTTTTTAAAATTTGCACAAAAGTGAATGATGGTACGCTCTGATGTTTTTGTCTTTATTACTCAAGACCTCTTAGTCAGTCATCATCTCTTCTTTGCAAATATTTTCACGAGACCAAGTTTACATGCAGTATCATATCAACATTATATTTTGTTTTGAAACCATTAAAAAATTGTCCAACTATTATTTGTTTTGGTGTGTAGAGGATTGTGACTATTAACTTTATCAAAATTAATATTACTGTACTGTGGTGCCTCCTGCATGACATTATTATAATTAAATTAAACTAAGCATGCAGGTGGCAGTTAGTACCTGCTAACAATTGGCAGTGATGCATCTGTGAAATCTTTGCATCTCTGTTTGTATGGAAAGAGATCACATATCAAATGTCAAGTCAGTTAAGCAACACGCAGAAGTTGTTTGGAGTTTATGATTGACAGTATTTTATAGACGAAACACGATGTTGCTTTCCTTTAAAAACAGCAATTTTTGCTTTATGCCAAGTCCTGGAATGTTACAGCGTAGATCAATGTTTGAAACTATTGTGAAATTGTGAAATAAATGAATTTTAATCCTTGTTTTTCTTAATTTCATTTCTTTTTCAGGCAGCTCTGTGTCCTGCTGAGCGCTGAGGACATCTACAGGACATTTGCGGAAATACTACTTCATGAAGAAGATATAAAGTTCGCTAGTCACATGGTGCAAACACTCAACATCATCCTGCTTACGTCGAAGGAACTATTCGAGCTGCGAAGTAGGCTAAAAGATTTGAAAACAGAAGTACTTTAAGAACTTCTCTTACTTATTTTTTGTTCTACTTTACTTCCTTGCATGGGGAGAGTCATGCAGTAGATTACAAATGTTACAATCAGTGGGTTACAAATCTTACAATCAGTGGGTTACAAATCTTACAATCAGTGGGTTACAAATCTTGCAATCAGTGGGTTACAAATCTTGCAATCAGTGGGTTACAAATCTTACAATCAGTGGGTTACAAATCTTACAATCAGTGGGTTACAAATCTTACAATCAGTGGGTTACAAATCTTACAATCAGTGTGTTACAAATCTTACAATCAGTAGATTACAAATCTTACAACCTGTAGATTACAAATCTTACAATCAGTGGGTTACAAATCTTACAATCAGTGGGTTACAAATCTTGCAATCAGTGGGTTACAAATCTTGCAATCAGTGGGTTACAAATCTTACAATCAGTGGGTTACAAATCTTACAATCAGTGGGTTATAAATCTTACAATCAGTGGGTTACAAATCTCACAATCAGTGGGTTACAAATCTTACAATCAGTGGGTTACAAATCTTACAATCAGTGGGTTACAAATCTTGCAATCAGTGGGTTATAAATCTTACAATCAGTGGGTTACAAATCTCACAACCAGTGGGTTACAAATCTTTCAATCAGTGGGTTACAAATCTTACAATCAGTGGGTTACAAATCTTACAATCAGTGGGTTACAAATCTCACAATCAGTGTGTTACAAATCTTACAATCAGTGGGTTACAAATCTTGCAATCAGTGGGTTACAAATCTTACAATCAGTAGGTTACAAATCTTACAATCAGTGGGTTACAAAACTTACAATCAGTGGGTTATAAATCTTGCAATCACTGGGTTACAAATCTTGCAATCAGTGGGTTACAAATCTTACAATCAGTGGGTTACAAATCTTACAATCAGTAGATTACAAATCTTACAATCAGTGGGTTACCAATCTCACAATCAGTGTGTTACAAATCTCATAATCAGTGGGTTACAAATCTTACAATCAGTAGATTACAAATCTTACAATCAGTAGATTACAAATCTTGCAATCAGTAGATTACAAATCTTACAATCAGTAGATTACAAATCTTGCAATCAGTAGATTACAAATCTTGCAATCAGTGGGTTACAAAATTCTAATACGGAGCAAAGTTAGGTTAGGTTTTAACTGCAAAAACAATAATGTTGATAGATTTTATAGCAGCCAGTACATACTAATCAATGTTATTGCAAATTCTTTTTAAAAGTAATAATCAAACATTCTCTTTCGTTTTTATTTAGAATAGTTGCAGCTTGTTCGTGTGTCTGTATCGTTCCTGGTGCTTTAACCCGGTGGCAACTGTATCACTGTGCTTTCTCACTCAAAATTATCATCATGCTAGTCAACTTTTACAGAAATTGTATCCTTTTATGAACGAATGATGGAGGCTCTAAGTGGTCACTCTCTGAACTTTTCTGGACAGGCTAGTTGAGTTTATGTCGTTTATTTTCGTGCTGAATTCTAAAAGTTGCTTTGTTTGCTTCAATTTTCAATTCAATTTTTTTTGTTGCTATAATACAAACGTTAGTAATATATTGTACTGTGCAATACTTTCCCTAACTTTGCAGTATAGTGGTGACTTGGAAGTCACGGTCGAGTTCTTGACCGAAATCGATAAACTGGTTCAATTAATAGAGTCACCAATCTTTACTTGTAAGTATTTATATACACAGATCATGAAAATCATAAATATAATATTATATGGAGTGATCAGCAAGAAATTAGTTTCTATAAAGAACTTGTATTTTTGTATAACAGTAAATTTTCTTTTTTTGGCTGAATCTTGATGTATTTCTGAAAAGGGAGCTTTATACCTTATATTTGACTACGGCCAAATCACATTGAAAACACCGGTTCTCGTTTGATCGCCGAAGTTAAGCAACGTAGAGCCTGGTCAGTACTTGGATGGGTGACCGCCTAGGAACACCAGGTGCTGTAGGTTTGCGGGATGCCAACACTGTATCTCGACACGAGGCGGAGGAGCTGCACAAGCAGCCAACGGCTAGAGGGCGGAGGAGGTCAAGTGACCCAACGGCCAGCTCCATTAATGTGATCAATAACTGTCTCTCTTGACGCACACTCCATTGTCTTCCGAGACAGAAGGATGCCAACCAACCATACCTTATATCACTTTACTTGCCACTAAAATATAAATATTAATATATTTTCAACTGAAAGACCGCCTTAAAGAAAAATCTCCGTCAATCTATATTAGTAATTCTTCATTAAAAATGTTGAGAAACTTTTGCACAGCTTGTAATGCGAAATTATATTATTGTGAAATCATTACATCAGTACCAGCAACAGTTTAAACACAGAAGGAAAGCAGTGGAACCACAATTGCAACTCCAAAAATTTTATCAGTAACAAGTAGCAAACATTTTCAAATAAAAATAATATTTCTAATCAGTTATAATTATAGTATTTATATAAGTATTATCTAACGAAATTTGTACTTCAAAAACTTCTATTGTGTTTTTTTCCAATTAAAAGGCAATTATCTTCTTGAAATAGTTTTCGATAACATATCTTTTTTCCGTGAAATCTCTTTATCTTGCTAGAGTATGAAGTACTAGAGTTGCTTATCTCGAAATCATTGTCATTGTTGCTGTACGGGTTTTGTGTGGCTGCAAATTATCACGGCAATGTATTCACCTTTGGGGTACCACAAGAGCTTCTCAGGAATAGGGCATTTCATGGGATCCCAGAATCTGAATCTGCATATTGAAATCCTATGAGCGCTTACACATACACATGCACAAATCTCAATACTAAAATGTCAAAATGCTAAAGAGACAAAGAAAGAAAGTGTAAATTTCCTATTACCTGATTCATATAATTAAAAAAATTGTTTTTTGTTTGTTTCTTTGTTTGTTTGTTTTTGGTCAGATCACTGTAGCACCCAAATTTCTGGTACTAGAGCCTATGTTTGACATCAGGTGCTCAGTGGTCATGCAGTACTTAGAAGATTTGAGACTAAGAAGTCTCTTTTGCAAAGAGTAGTCTAAGTGTAAACTTTGTAAAAATTGTATAAGGCTGCATTTCTATTTAAAAGCACACGAGTTACTGTAAAAACACTCTGTCTTTTTGAAAAATCGAAAAATTTGATAAAAAAATTACCAATTTTCTACTGATGGTTTGTTTCGAACACAATGTCAACATTTTCCTTTAATAATTTTCATTAATTAATAATTAACACTTTCCTTTTCCTAGTAATAGTAGTAAACAACTTGTTTGATACTTTAATAAATTACATATTCCATATTATGATTAATTCACCCATTTTTTGTGCTACCTTCATGTAAAAAATCTCCATCAGCATAATTGTGTAGCTTGTATCGTTTAATCTGAAAACAAATCAGATAATTTTATATAATTTTGCTCAATTTTATGGCGAAATCTAAACCAAATTGATCTAATTAACTTTAACAAAGTTTTACGCAAATTATAAAATCTAATCTCTAGTCTTTTTAATAAACAAAGGTTCAAGATTTAAGAAATTAATAAATCAACTTACATGGTAATCTTCTATAAGAGTAATTATGAAATTATAACAATGAATCAATGAATTACGCGAAACAATCTGTAACTGCAGTGTGTGAATGCCTGAGTTACTCCAATCTACAGGTAAGTGTACAGGTAGAAGACCGGTCACATGACCTGTTTAAAAGGAAACCAATTTATAACAGAAAAGAGGGGGCAATGCAAGTTTAAATCAGCACATTTATGCACCTAATAAAAACGGTTTATAAAACAGGGAAATTGTTGGGTAAGGCTTTTGAGGACTGGGTTCTATAGTCTCATATTTTTTCTGACTGCCTGAGCAACGCGTGTTACAGGCTTAGTTTCTTGTTGCATTTTTACACGTTTTATTCTCATGTTTAAATAACAGCCGTAATCGATTCCACATTCTTAAACTTTACCAGATTTACGACTGCAGCTACTTGATACCGAGAATAATCAGCATCTGATGAAAAGTCTGTATGGTCTACTCATGTTACTACCACAGAGCGACGCATTTAGAACACTGCTTCATCGTCTTCAATGCATTCCAAATGTGCAAGCATCGGTGCCACCTGTTGCAGAGAAAAAGTAATATTTTTTCTTCATATTACAGCCGCAAAGTTCCTTTTGTAATATCTATGCTCCTAATATTTTGTGCCTACGCGCTTCTTGAGTTCGCTTCGGTTCTCTGGTTTTGAGTAAACAAATAGTGTGTGTGTGTGGAATAAATGTTCTCATGGCGTAGGTGTCTAAGGCATAAGAGTGTGTTGACTTCAGCCTTTACTGTATCTTATATGTTCATGTCGTGATGTGTGCATGTGATGTTACCCTAATTCTTCACAACCAAGTCTCTTGGCCATGCAAGGGAATTTTTAAATCACAACAATTGTCTTTCTTTTATGAACGTGAACAACTACATTACCTCAGAAGTCATTATGAGATTTCGTGATTCTGTTATTATGGTCTATGCATGCCAGGTATGAGTAGATTTGCCCACACTTACCAGTCATTCAATTGTACCGCAAATCTGGACTTGTACCACATTTGTAAGAACTTCACTTCCTCTTCTCCACTCTTTCAGCTTTGGAAGTCCTTCAGACATGGTGGAATGTTGTTCTGTCATTGCTGTTTGTGAAAGGATTCAAGCAGTTCAAGTTGTAGGGCATCCAGAATGTAAATGCACAATTATTTATACGCACTTTCTAATTTTGAATTTCCCCAAGCTAGATCTTTGGGTTACTCACTTGCGATGTAACTTTATAAACAGATTTCTTTTGCAGTGAAGCCGATCTCATTGTTCTTGTTCTCTTTGTTGTTCATGTAATTGGATTTTAGCCAGTTTTTATATTGTGATGTCATAATTGAGCAACTTTGTACTCTGATTCTTTTATAATAAAACAGATTCTATGACAACGTTAAATGACATTCTAAACGATATATCGAGACAGGCAGGTGGGCAGAAAAACTCAGTAAGTGAGTAATCCAATAATTCGCATTTCGGATTCTTTTTTAAACGTAGACATTACAGCAAATATTGCAAACATTTGCAGTGCTAGTTTTTTTTTAAATTTTGCAGGTCCTCAACAAAGAAAAAAGATGCTGAATCAAGTCACAAAAAAATGATAAATTTTGACGATTTACTAAAACACTTTGATGCAGTGCATCTGCATGCAGCCGCAGAACAGGCACGGCTTAGGAGAAGCTTTGGTAAAGATCTTTCATAGCCAGAAGAACAGGAATTCTTCCTTGGTGAACACCTGTATGTTGAGCATAATGTCACAGTCTCAGGACAAACAAAATAGATCATTATGCAGTAAGTGCCCTCACTATTTGAGCATCAGTAAGTTGGTTTACTGAAATGTTACTTACTTTTCTTCTTCAGCAGTGCTGTAATCATTCTCGGATACAGTTTCTGGCATCGTGTACTTTATAGTCTACTCTTTAATGAACTGTTTGGCGATCTCTGCATTGTTTTAAAATGCCGACATGTCATTCAGTAACGGTGCGAACGTACGCAGTGTAGAAAAGTGCACTGTTTAACAGGCTGACACATTTTTAGTTAAATGCTTACATATTAATGTCTGAAGATGTCTGTTCCACTGTGATGTTGTTATTGTTGATGCAATGTGTGTTTTTGGCGACTGTTGTTATTAACTACAGAAATGTATTTGAAAATTTACAAAAGAGAGCAAATGCAGAAAAATTGCAAAAAGTTAGTGTGCGTGTCACTAGAAATGATGTTAGAACTGTTAATTCGAACAGTAGAAGAATGGAATAGTAACTTGTAGTCTACAGGCTTTGCAGATGTCTGTGCTGTACTGGGTATCTACTTGTAAAGCAGCTAGGGTGCTGAGATTAAACACAAGGAGCGAGTTACCTAATGCTTTACATTCCGGCCGGTGTAATTAATAAGGCTTTACAAAGCACTCAGATAACATAAAAAAATAGATATTAAAAAAACAGTTGTTACACACCCGGAAAGTCATCGTCCTAACAGCACGCATTCCCAAGCACACACACACACACATATATAGCCACACGAAGCACGCTCACACACGTGCATTCCCAAACACGCACACATATATAGCCACACGAAGCACGCTCACACACGTGCATTCCCAAACACGCACACATATATAGCCACACGAAGCACGCTCACACACGTGCATTCCCAAACACGCACACATATATAGCCACACGAAGCACGCTCACACACGTGCATTCCCAAGCACACACACACATATATAGCCACACGAAGCACGCTCACACACGTGCATTCCCAAACACACACACACATATATGGCCACACGAAGCACGCTCACACACGTGCATTCCCAAACACACACACACACATATAGCCACACGAAGCAGCTCATACATGCATTCCCAAACACACACACACATATATAGCCACACGAAGCACGCTCACACACGTGCATTCCCAAACACGCACACATATATAGCCACACGAAGCACGCTCACACACGTGCATTACCAAGCACACACACACATATATAGCCACACGAAGCACGCTCACACACGTGCATTCCCAAGCACACACACACATATATAGCCACACGAAGCACGCTCACACACGTGCATTCCCAAGCACACACACACACATATATAGCCACACGAAGCACGCTCACACACGTGCATTCCCAAGCACACACACACACATATATAGCCACATGAAGCACGCTCACACACGTGCATTCCCAAGCACACGCACACACATATAGCCACACGAAGTACGCTCACACACGTGCATTCTCAAGCACACGCACACACATATAGCCACACGAAGCACGCTCACACACGTGCATTCCCAAGCACACACATATAGCCACACGAAGCACGCTCACACACGTGCATTCCCAAGCACACACATATAGCCACACGAAGCACGCTCACACACGTGCATTCCCAAGTACACGCACACACATATAGCCACACAAAGCACGCTCACTCACGTGCATTCCCAAGTACACGCACACAAATATAGCCACACGAAACACGCTCACACACGTGCATTCCCAAGCACACGCACACAAATATAGCCACACGAAGCACGCTCACACACGTGCATTCCCAAGCACACACACACATATAGCCACACGAAATACTTTTGCCCTGATTTATCTTTTCAATATAGTTAGTTTTATTAGATTTGTCTACGATTTCCAAAAAGTAAAAGTATGTCATCATGCAAGTGCTGAGACTGCATAGGCAAATAAAATATATCTAATGTTTATTGAAAGCATCATAGCTTATAACTTAATTTATGAGCTCTTGTTTATTGTGGTAATTAAAGAACTGTGTATGTGTGCTCATATGTAATTGCTTTGCTGGTTATTATATATCCAATATCAATCAATAAATATCATTTTAATGAAACTAAATGTTTTGCTAAAGCTTATTTTACTAAATAAATAAACTTAATGTATCAAAAATATATTTAGAAACGTTATAGATGTAGTAAAAAATGAAAATTTGACTTTTTCATTAATTTTAATAGATGAATATCTAGTTGGTACTTTGTATATTTGCACTTTACGTACGTGGATTTACATACGAGTATGTAAATATTTATTCAAGATCTGTGATGATGTAGTAAGTGTAATAAGTATTTGAAGGTACATGCATGTCAATGTACCTACTACATGTCAATACATGTAGTAGCATATTTTTACTATATCAAAGTGAAAAGTTTATTTAAATGTAATTTTAATATTGTGGCTTCTGTTGCTGTTGTTTTGAATTGTTTGCTGCTGCCGTACCAAATGCTGACACATGTACATAATAACTTTATTGTAGTTAGTATACATCTTTTATCATTTAAGTTAGAAACTGCGGCTGTTAAAATTGTGTTGATAACAAGATCATAAAAATTATGAAAGTTTGAACAAAATTTATTATTTTTTTATTAAATATGGTTAATAAATAATACATGTTTGACTATATACATAAAACTGAGTCTTTGAGCATGCAGCATAAGAACGTTAAAGAAACAGCATTTTCACACTAAAGTTACGTTGTTCTTTAGAAAGTGCTTTTGAGAATATGGATTCTGAGAACACAAGTTGGATCCATTAATTATAGTAACAACATTAGGCATACCACAAGAAGAGAATTGTGCGAATGACTGCACTAATGCTATCCCTACACACAGGGCCCATTTCTGGGGAGGGGGAAGTGGGGATACTTCCCCGGGGCTCACCCTCCAGGGGCCTCGCGCCGAGGTAACATTTTTTTTGCTTTATGCTAACATTCAATTGTTCTTTCCTTTAACAACTGTATAACTCCATATTTTCTCTTCGAAAATGCTTCTCCGGCGTTCTAGCAGTTCAGAAATTTTCTGGGCCCACGCCCCACGTCCCCAGGCCTCCCTACACATAAACTGATCAATATACTGAACTTGCTGATTCTATAAAAAAACATTTTTTAAATTATTACTTATTCTATGGCATCTGTACTGTGAGGAAATGCACAAGTTTTAACAACGCCGGACATTTTGTTTTTGCTTTGCCAATGCCTTTTGCTTTGAAGAATTCCTGCTTTTGAACATTAAACCAGATACGGTGCAATGCTATGGCTATGTTCGTGCTGTGACTACAAGTTGTCAAACCAAACTTGTTCCTCGTGATTTGATTCCTAAACTTCAATTTTAGCAAACTTAAACTAACCATTAGCAATATATTGCAGTTTTTCTCGGAACTAATTCTAGTGGCCTAGCATAAGCTAACTTCTTGGGTCTCTAGCGCAGAATTCATGAATTGTATCATAATTTTGTATCAACAAAAACTGATTATCGATGCATATGTAATGCATATGTATATGTACATTGCGAAATAAATCAATTGAATTGAATTGAACTTTGTTCCTAATCTACAATGCAATGAGAGCTCTAAAAAAATTAACTCGATTATTAAGTTAAGCAGCTGTGAAGGCTACAAATTCTCAGCACTGATAATACAGTGGTCGTCTGACTTTTACAATCAAACAAGATGACACAACTTAAATTAGTCTTAGCCCTTAGAGTGAAATTGTTCGACTAAAATTCAGTACTACATGTATACGTGGCACTATAATGCATATGCTATACTGTATTATACTATAATAGTACAAAAATGGCAATTTTCATTACTTGACCTTGGTGGGTACATGATTGACTGCTATTCGGTATCATATCAGAAGCCATTGCTGTTTTGATTACAGTTGATCACTGTTCATAATCATATAAAAAGTGGAAACACTTTCAATACATCGCCTTGGTCGTACTATTTTTTACTGACTGTTTAGCAGAGTGTCAAACGCAGCAATGTGGCAACACTTTCAATACATCGCCTTGGTCGTACTAACTTTTTACTGACTGTTTAGCAGAGTGTCAAAAGCAGCAATACGTTCAATAATTTTACACTAATTACACTGCTCCTTTTTTAATGCTTGTTTCAAGTAACGGCTTACAGTGCATCATTTTCAATTTGTTTTCGTCATTTACATCCATCTTATAATCGTTTATTCGTTCTTGTTTGCACCAGCCGTATTTTTTAATCCGCCAGCTCCTTTAATTCTTTTGCCAAATCCAAATGATTTTTACAGTCGCTAACCTTGTACCAAATGTTTCAATCCTCAATAAGTTACATGATGACAATCATTTGATAACAAAGAGAAGCTTCAGGACCTTAGGACCTTAACAAGTCTGAGTTTCATCAAGTCTAACAACTACTGTGCAGTTCTGACAGAATTGCGTACTACATCCTGAGAATTTTCTTCCTGGCTTCCTCCCGCATAATCAATGGGTGGCGGAGGAGGAGGGAGAGCAATTTCCGACTCTGTCGAGCCGTTTGACGAGAGAGAAACCCTCAGTGGAGGTGGCGGAGATGGAGGCGGTGTCGGGAGCTTTGCCCTATAAATGTCACTCCCACTCAGTACGTCACTGTCTCTGTTGTGTCGATGCACAGTTGCTTGGGCTGTTATAACTTTGGGTCGTTGCAGGGAGCTCTGTGCAGAACTAGAACTGTCATCCACCCGTGGATATGACACATAAGTGCTGGACAGAGGATCAATGCCTCCATGTTTATAATACCCATCAGTGCCCAGATTGCTAACCCCTACAGGCAACTGATTTTCATTTGATGCTTTATGGTTGGCGTTATTATATGACTTTGGGTTTACAGCAGGAACAGGATCTGCAGTTATCACATCGAAGGGATCTTTGCTCTTTTTGCTGTTAACTACACGTTTCGGATTTTTCTGCTGCGCTCCTTTCCCAGTTTTTGTGGGCTGCATAACGTCTTTGTGTTGCACAGTGGGTGATGATCCATGCTGCATTTTTGGTGATAACTTATTAGAAGAGAGCGCTTTGGACTGTTGCTCTTGTGAGCCCACACCCTGCAAGCTTGAATCATTGTTGCTGCTAATTTTTGGCACAGCTTTTCCTAGCATGAATGGCGAAGTCTTCTTTTGTATGAGATTCGCGAAGTTCTCGTCAGTAGGCAGAACTTTTACACCACCGAGCTGTTTCAACCTCTCCGGCTTTGCCGCTGGTGCAGGTTTTGGACTTCCTGCAATTTTTCCCGGGTTTCCGCTTGGTTGAAGTTTTGACTGTTCATGAGCAACTGAATTCTGATTGTCAGTTTGTTTATGCTTGGCACACGCTTTTGTAGAATCAGTTAGAGAAGGTTTCTCTGGCACCTTGGGTTTTGGATGTGGAGTAAGGAGTGGTTCAGCTCCAGCCTGCTCCACGACTCGTAACCTCTCCAACGAAGTGGTCCTCCTTGGTGGCGCGGGGCGATATTCTTCATCGCTGCTGAACTCCATCGGATTATTGGACGTGGCTGCTATTCCGCTGAGCAACTTTTCCGATGATTTTAAAGACGAGGACCGCGGTAACGGGGCTGGTTTCTCTGACAAGGTAGGCCGGTCTATCAACAGCTGCCTCCCACCGGGAACTGACAGCGGCCGTTGCCGCTTCTTGCCGCCCCGGTGGTGCCCGTTTACGTTGTTTTCCATCAGTGGCATGCTTTTACCAGTTGGATCACTTTTAGCTGATGGAAGCGTCGTATCGGCTGTACTTGATGAGATACCATTTGCCTCAGCATCCACCAAACCAGGATTTATTAACGCCGCAGCTTCCTCAGGTGGAGAGTTTGCATTTGCTAATCTTTGTCGTTCCATCTTCTAAAATAAAATAAACTTGCATCACTTTCGTTAAATCAACAGATTATGAGGAATTCAGTCTAAACGAATAAAAGTTAAACTCACAAATCCCTTATGCCAAAATTATTCTTAAATTGGTCCTTATTTTTTGCTACGTGATAACTCTTGCTATATTCCTGCTAATTTTTGCTATAATTCTGCTACGTCACAAAAAAATTTGTCATAAAAATCAAAAGGACCACAATCTTAATTGTCAAGGCAACAACTCATCATTTACATCACACACAGTGAACCACACCAAAAGCAACATTATTAAGATCCCTAAGTAAAATGTACATGTATATACCATTACAGTTTAAGTATATAAGTTTTTATGTTATATGCTTAACGCCACCTATTGGAGGAAATGAAAAACAAACGGAAACAAAACAAACCTATAAGATATTATAGATATACTATGTTATGTTATGATATGTAATGTAATGTTATGTTATGTTATGTTATGTTATGTTATGTTATGTTATGTTATGTTATGTTATGTTATGTTATGTTATGTTATGTTATGTTATGTTATGTTATGTTATGTTATATTATATTATATTATATTATATTATATTATATTATATTATATTATATTATATTATATTATATTATATTATATTATATTATAGATATATATCTATATGTATAAGATTAGATTAGATTAGATTTATTCAATCCAAATATACAATTGTACATATATATAATAAAATCTTACAAAAAAGTATGATTAGCTAATGTTTTAGGAAGGGAGAAAGTCACCAGGCATGAATGTACTTACGGTGGCCCACATTAATTAGTTATTTCTATTAAATTTACAAAAAAGGATTAAATCAAACATGAGTAGTTTAAATGAAAAAGTCGTTAGCATTAACAAACTCATAAGGGAACCAGTTTATAAGGCTTATTCTTTATTGTCAACAGTCAGCTAACTTCTACTACACATTGTATCAACTTTCATTTTTCTTCTTGTGACTAGCTTGTAGAACCTAGTGCATCTGTAAAACGATTTTTAGAAGTCACTTTATTTTACTATCGCGCGCGTGTTCTCACATAATGATTTGCCAACTGAGAAAACGGGTCACTTTTACTTCACTCGTAAAAACGTCTCCTTCAATTCAAATGACTGCTCTTAAATTTTATTAAATACGGATTCGCTCGATATGCATTCGCTGCCTCGCATTGATGCTACAGTCGCAGCCACTTGTGCTAGTTACAAGACGCTGCTCAATCAAGTGACATTTTAAAACCAATTAAATAAACGAGAAATAAATTGGATTTAGTCTGGGATGCTGCCCTGAGACGCACAGCGTTTGAATGCTAATCCCAGCATTGTTTCCCTCTAAACTCATGCCATTATATCTAGGCATCAGATGAATTTGATATGAAAAATAGCAATTATTAATCATCTCCTCAATTAGAACAACGGCACTCAATAGCAGACCCATAGGCTTTGATATAAGTCAGTATCCTGTGACCTTGACTTTTTCAATGTATCTTGTGACCTCGACGTTTTCAACGTATCTTGTGACCTTGACGTTTTCAATGTATCTTGTGACCTTCACGTTTTCAACGTATCGTGTGGCCTTGACTTTTTCAACGTATCTTGTGACCTTCACGTTTTCAACGTATCTTGTGACCTTGACTTTTTCAACGTATCTTGTGAGCTTGACTTTTCAACGTATCTTGTGACCTTGACTTTTTCAACGTATCTTGTGACCTTGATTTTTTCAACGTATCTTGAGACCTTGACGTTTTCAACGTAACTTGTGACCTTGACGTTTTCAACATATCTTGTGACCTTGACGTTTTCAACATATCTTGTGACCTACACGTTTTCAACGTATCTTGTGACCTTGACTTTTTCAACATATCTTGTGAGCTTGACTTTTCAACGTATCTTGTGACCTTGACGTTTTCAACGTATTTTGTGACCTTGACTTTTTCAACGTATCTTGTGACCTTGATTTTTTCAACATATCTTGTGACCTTGACGTTTTCAACGTATCTTGTGACCTTGACGTTTTCAACATATCTTGTGACCTTGACGTTTTCAACATATCTTGTGACCTTGACGTTTTCAACATATCTTGTGAACTTCACTTTTTCAACATATCTTGTGACCTTGACGTTTTCAACATATCTTGTGAACTTCACTTTTTCAACATATCTTGTGACCTTGACTTTCCAATACAAAGTCATTGAGTTTGCAAAACTCTTGCCCAGACCTATCCCTGTGGCCAAGGTGATTATACCTTCAACCTCTGACTTTATAGGCATGTTTGATTTTTGCACTCATGACCTTTGACTTTTCCAACCAAAATCAACTGGTTTTCAGCTCTTGCCTGATCTATCCCTATGCCAAATTTGGTAATTATAGCTTCATTAGTTTTGGTTTTATTCTGCTGACAAGCATGTAGTCAGACACATGACAGACAGATAGACTAGAAATTGTGTAAAACAGTGAAAGGAGCATAACACTCCTTAAGGACGTGCCCAATTTCTCAGCCTTCCTGTATGAGAGTGTAGGTGCTTTTGCTTTAATAGTTTTCATGTTTCGATGAGGCAGAGCAAGAATTTTCAATTGTGGCATTTTCTCTAATCTGATGGTTCATTGATTTCGTCTTAGACGGAAAACGTTTAAAGCGAGAGCAACAGCGTGTGTTAGTTTGTGAGTAGTGAGCAATCGACAAGTCGTCTATTCACACGTCTGATGTTTATGGGCATTTTACGCCTGATGTGAAAACAAAACAGGATGTGGCGAGCTATGTCCATGTCTGACTAACTTATCATCTTTAGGCTTCTATTCATTCAAGCCCATGATTCACACATATTCCGTTCCATTTTGTTCTTCTCTGTTTCTACATCCCCTTGCCTTATTGTGCTATGTTGTGCTCCATTCCATTCTGTTCTGTTTTATTATGCTGTCTTCTATATGTCCTGTCCTATTCTACTGTGCTGTGCCCTTGCTGTTCTATATGTCTTGTCCTATTCTACTGTGCTCTGCTCTAGCTGTTCTATATTTCCTGTCCTATTCTACTGTGTTGTGTTCTGTTCTAGGTGCTTCATCCAGTTCTGATGCATTATGCTCTGTTCTGTGCCTCCTGGTCCTGTCCTATCCTATTGTACGCATCTTGTGTTATGTTCTAGTCTACACATCTTGCTTTGTTTTATACTTCTTGTCCTGCTATGTTGTGCTATTCAGCACATTCTATAGTGCCCCATTTTACACTACCTTAATCTGCTCTGCCTATCCTAATCTGTTCTTCGTTTTCCTGTTTTTGCTCTCTGCCATCATCCAATGAATCACACGTCCAGTGACATGATTCTGCTCACCTCCCTATGCCAGGACTCCCTACACGCTGCAATGCCCCAAGTGGATTTATTTCTAAGGATCAATGCTGAAGTGTTTAAATCTTTCTGTGCAAAAACTAAATATGTTAACATTTGTTCTCCTGCAGGTTTTTTAGCTGGTTCTATGGCTTGTTGAAGAGCTATCTTCACTGGAATATCATCAGGCAGTCTAAGCATATGCCCAAACCATCTTAAACGGCGTCTTTTTATCTTTCTTGTCCAAGGTTCTTCTTTTATTTTTTCATATAGATCTTTGTTTGAAATTTTCTTTGGCCATCTAATACCCAAAATATGCCATGTCATGCAATAAAATCAAGTGAATAAAAAGAACAGTTTTATTTAGCAAAAAAAAAAGAAATCACCAGCACCCATTTGAATAGTGCCATGAGTTATTTGTAATTCACAACTGGCGTTCCAACATCAAAGCAAGATGTTATAATAATTATAAGAGCATCTGCAAAAGTGAAAACATATTCATTACAGAACTGAATAATAAAATTGATTGATTTCAGTTCTTGTAAGTACCCCCATAATTACTATTATTATGACAACTTGCTTTTACGTTGAAATGTCAGCTGTGAAATAAATCGTGTCAAAACTCAAAACGGTGATTTTTTTGCTAAATTTCTCAGTCATATGTTTGATTTTGTTTAACCTAGCCACTGGGGGGGGGCAAGCCAGCCCAACTCAGTGCCGGTCCCAAGCCCGGATAAATAGGGAGGGTTAGGGTCAAGCAGGGCATCCGCCTGTAAAAACTGCGCCAAAACCTTCTATGAATGAGTCGGTGAGACTTGAAGGTAAAGTCCACAAAGCAGTGGTCAGACCCGCTCCAATCTATGGGCTGGAAGCAGCTTCCGGAGCGGTGAAGATGGTGGAGGCCTCGTGGGATTGCGATGGTGTGGACGCCTGGAGGGAGGAGTCGGTGAAGATCGTATGGGAAGGGAAGGCATAAATGAAGAGATGGTCAATGGCAGGAATGCGTGGAGAAGACTCATTCACAACGGTGACCCCGCATAGGGAAAACCTGGGAAGAAGAAGAAGAAGATATGTTTGATTTTATTTAGTAATTTTGATATATTACTCTACTGCTACACATTATGTTTAGTTCAACATGCATATCTTAGCAAGTCTATTAACTTTACCTTTAGACTTGTTGCAGCTTTCCTTCGCTGAACACATAATATACACACCGCAGAAACGATAACTAATAGAAGCCCACCACTAGCAATGCCAATAATAAGTACATGTCTACTGCCTTTTCCTCCAAACACTGCTTCCAGGAAACCCCCAATTCCACTGTTCTCCGTATGGGTGTTGGGTGACCCTGATAAACAAAGATGAAATTAGGATAATTCTTTCCATGGTATCCAGACTTTACGTGACTCTTAATAATCATAATCATAATTACAATGTCACGTATTTGTATATTGTATCATATATCTATCATGTATACCCAATCGTAAAGTTTTCATTGCGCCACCCTGTACTCGTGCAAAACTCATGTTTGCACATTTGCCGCATGCGATTGGCTTCGTAACTCAATCACAGCATGAGAACTTTGAAGTGCAAAATGCAAATTCCATGTGGAGACGAGTTAAGTTTCGTACATACGATAATCACATTTAAAAATCTACATAATAAATTCGTGCGTCTTTGCAAATTGGAAGGTTGTAAAAGGTTTGCTGCTGTTTTAGAAGCAGAGACCAAAAGTTTCATGTCTAAGCTTAAATAAGCGCCGACGGGCAAATCCACGCCCATTCCGGATATTGCAATCACCTACTTCTCAGACCTCACACATTTCATTACTATTAGAGCTTCATTATTGTGACCTTTAAAGGTGGCCTTGCGTGCGTCTGACCTGAAACTCTATCCTTGGACTTTTCTTTACCGCGACCTTGAATTCTATCCTTGGATTTTTCTTTACCGTGACCTTGAATTCTATCCTTGGACTATCATCTTGATCTGTGTCCCTGCACTTTTCGTTACAGTAACCGTAATTGGTGTGCTTACATAGGCTTATCATTACTGACACCTTTTAGGGTTTTCATTTTTTACCTTGATTGGACCTTCATTATTTTGACGTCATCATCAGTGTCAAAGACACGTATTGTTCGGTCGTATGGATATTTAAACAAGCAAGTGGAATAACAGAAGACTGCTGTGTTCAGTGACCGAAGTATTGCATTCAATGCATTCGCCGACGAATAAAAGTATGAAAGCCCTTTAGCATCAAGCAGGGCCTATTTCAGGGGGGGGAGTGGGGATAGTTCCCCGGGGCCTCACCCTCCAGGGGCCTCGCGCCGAGGTAAAATTTTTTTGCTTTATGCGAACATACTGCCTCCTCTCCCCCCCTCTCTCTCTCTCTCTGTGGCCGCACGCACTTCCCCGGGCCTCGCTTAGGCTGAAATAGGCCCTGGCATCAAGCGATGCACTTCGACGGTGACATATAATTTTCAGTGGTGCACCACTTGTTTAAGATGCTATTGAACCGCTACACACTGCTTGCAATTAACGTTTCCCCATAGTTTACATCCATTCATGTGCAAATGTTTTGGGAAAATCAATTAGATATGAGACTCTAATTACTGTCTTTATGCATGACGTGACAGCCTGCTAATGCCACCACTCATCTGATAGCCACTGATGGTCAAATTATTGTATAATGTCATTGCGATCACAGCGAGACCATAACGGGATTCAGCGTTAGAGAAGCATCCGGGAAGATCGTTTGGCTTCAGAAAAATTTGCTTCCCCGTACACAGTCAACCGGCTTCATTGCTGCTTTACATTCATTAAAGGAGAAGAGGTCGATTTTTTTCATATCCTACCCAATTATGATGTACGGTAGACGACAAAGTGTTTCTGGCAATCAAATGAGAGAGCTAAAAACTTAATTAATGACGGGCGAGCCCAAGTAGTGATGACATCACAAACTAACATAATTTTCAACAGTACAAAAATTCCATGAGTATGCCGCACATGTTTACCAAAGTGAAAATTGAAGTACAGTGCCACTGTACGACATTCAGTGTGATAAATAAAAACACGGCAAATTTTAGTTTAAAATTCAAATTTCAACTTTTGCTGTCGAATCACAACTGAACACACTTATGAAATGAGAGGTACAGCATCTGTTTTTCTGCTACGCATTTCTGTGATGCAGGTGCTAATGCCCATCTGACTAGTGAATGGCGAAATGCACGTACAGCGGAGTACTAGCCGCGCGAACGTTATTGCAGTAATAATTCTCCCACGCAAGTCAATTTAAAAAAACAGTATGTTCCCTTTAAATATTTTATAAAGTAGATTGTTTTGAACTGTAGTTTAAGATTGGGTGCAGCTTTCCCTTAAGAAAAGGAAAGATCTTAATGACCGCTTCTTCAGTGGTCATTAATGTCGTATCGGTCATTAATCACTCGGAGAGTTGTAAGGGCTTACACAATAATGACTGAACGTTTTGAGATTTGGTTGTAACCTAGCCACTGGGGGGGGGGGGTGTCAAGCCAGCCCAACTCAGTGCCGGTCCCAAGCCCGGATAAATAGGGAGGGTTAGGGTCAGGAAAGGCATCCGCCTGTAAAAACTGCGCCAAAACCTTCTATGAATGAGTCGGTGAGACTTAAAGGGAAAGTCCACAAAGAAGTGGTCAGACCCGCTCTAATCTATGGGCTGGAAGCAGATTCTCTAAAGAAGACCGAAGAGAAGAAAATGGGTGTGGTGGAGATGAGGATGTTGAGATGAATGGTGGGAATAACAAGAAGGGATAAAATTAGAAATAATAACATCAGAGGAACAGTAAAAGTAATGGAAGCCTCGCAAGATTGCGATGGTATGGACACCTGAAAAGAAGAGTCGGTGAAGATCATGTGAGAAGGGAAGACATAAAAGAAGAGACGGTCAACAACAGGAATGCGTGGAGAAGACTCATTCACAACTGCGACCCAGAATAGGGAAAAGCTGGGAAGAAGAAGAAGAAGTTTTGAGATTTGGTTGTAGAGCTCACATTGGGTGCATAATCCACTTTGTGCCTGCGAGTCAGTCAAAGTTGCCAGCTTTAAACGTTCGCGCAACACTGATCATTGGTGGAACTCGCCAAGGTCCATCAGAGAGAGTACTGGAGGAATGGAAGTTTGCAAACATGGGTGATGAAACTGATTTGTATCTGATTCTTTGTGAATTAGGAAAGCCAGGTCATGCCAGATACTTGAAGGAGTGTGTAGATGCAAAATATCATTATCTATGTGAGACACAGCCCACTACTGGAACATGTGACGTAACTGCACGGTCGAATCCTGCTAGTGTGATTGCTGAACAAATTGCAGACCGTTGTTCCTCATTTGGTGACTGTGCCTTTTTATCTTGTTTGTGATTGTGGCATGACCGAAATCTATTCTCACTATCAAGAGGGGTCATCTGAGAAGAGACAGCTGGAAGCACTGGACTGACAAATAAATTTGCTCTTACACCCTTTTTTAGAGAGATAGATACCCCCGATGCAGCATGGTAAACGATAGAATGGCATGACATGTTCCATCCATTTACTAGCTAGATCCAGCAGTGATTAACTTCAGCAGCTAAGTACACACCATGATATCTCGGCTATTCCCCACACTTGTGTTGATTAAATAATCGCGTTCTAGTATCTCTTCGGTTCCTTGGGTAGTGAGTGACCATCACATATCGTATGATCATACCATTGGTCAGTTTTGCTCATCATAAGCAGCCAGCACAGTTAGATAAATACAGACTTTTTGAAAAAATCAATAATCAAAAATTGGCACAGCACAAACATGTACGGAGAAATGCCGGTCTTTCTACAATTTATTTCATTTTGCAATTTTCATCGTAAATGCCCTGTTATGTTGACGAAATGAACCTGAACTTGGCCAAAAGAAAGGAAATGTGGAAAAGTCAGAACACAGAGTGTATTTGTACTTGGGACCTATTTACTTTTTACTGCCTAGTGATTTAAAACGTGTTTTCAATATATTCTTGGAAACTCATTTTCAAAGAAATAATTCAATAATAATAACGAATGTATTACATTTTTCTAATTACATTTGTTACCACGAATTTGTGGTACTGCGATGTAGTAGACAGACTATCTGATTAAATTTCATCCACGGATTAAGAGTGGGTGTAGTTTAGCTTCCCGAATTCTAGCCAAAAAATATAAAAATTATATCTCTAAATTAGGGTATTACATTATTCAATGGCCAGTGATCAATTCACTTAATAGCTATCTTTTTCCTTATTTACTTTCATTTACCTATAACTGGAGGGTTGCAGTCTAGCTCGTCTTTGTTCAGCGGGCAGTTTTGTCGATCGTTGCATTTCAGTGAGTTGTGAATGCAGGTACCGTCGCCACACGCGAACTCCTCATCCTTGAGACACTCACCTGAAAATCGAGAAATACGTGTTTGTTTATTGATTATATTGATTTATTGAAGATAAGTCATGTGACTAAGTTACTATTCAGCAAGCACTGGAGTGCAGGGGTGTGTTAACCAATAGGCTAACTGGACTATAGCCTAGGGCGCTGAAGTTTGAGGGGCGTCACGTTTTAGAAAGAATTCTTATTGTCCTCGGAAAATGTGTATTCTTTCATATTCACGTGAAGGAGCATTTTATAACACACCACAAGCAGTTACTGAGTTCAGCTTTTATATAAGCGCCACACAGCGAACAGGTACAAGGTACGTGTAATACGCGCATTTATAACACACCACAAGCAGTTACTGAGCACACTTCATATATAAATACCACATAACGAACAGGCGGTACAAGGTACGTGTATTACATAACAACAAGTTGCACAGCCTGCTCATATATAAATACTATGCAAACAAAAGTGATTAATAATGACACGTAGATAGTAGGTTGATAGTGTTTTTAATACACCACAAGTAATTGTTTGATCTGCTCATTACATAAGCAACCTTAAGTTCACAACAGAGATGGGCGGGACAGAACTATCGGCCTAGGGGGTCGTAAAGTTTTGATACGCCCCTGCTGGTGTGACAATTGGCTTCACATTGATATAATGATTATAATTTTTGATCTAATTAAAACTCCTGTAAACTTGTTGGAATAGCATATATTTGTACAGGAAATGTTAGGAGACAAGGGTTCATAAAAATTATTTGAAAACTAACTCAAAACAGATGCAAGTGAAATGACCTTCACAAGTAGACGGCTTTGTTGAATGCACGATTGGCAACAGTTTCAGTGGGTCGTGTATGTAACGCAAACCTGCAGTTGTACAGTCTAAACATCATGCGTTATGTATTTGGTCTATGTCTAATGCTATCAGAAACAAGTGCACTAATCTTAACTTTACTTCCTTATGCGATATTTTTAATTCTAACAATGTCATCGATAGTATAAATGCATTAGCGGAAATAATGAAACTGTTTAATATTTGAATTCATTTTTATCTAAATCAACATTCATTCAAAATCATTCAACATTCATTTAACAATCTGTTCATGTCATGTGATCCTATAATTGTCTACAAATGAGTCTTATAAATTTAGTTCTTCATTTTAATTAAATGTTATATTTGTCAGACTTTCTATATTTTAACTATCTGACATGATTTTATTGTAATCACTTCATTCATTGTAAGCCTGTGTTTTTATCTGTGTGAGACATTTTTAACTATCTGACATGATTTTGTTGTAATCACTTCATTCATTGTAAGCTTGTTTTTATCCGTGTGAGACATTTTTAACTATCTGACATGATTTTGTTGTAATCACTTCATTCATTGTAAGCCTGTGTTTTTACCTGTGTGAGACATTTTTAACTATCTGACATGATTTTGTTGTAATCACTTCATTCATTGTAAGCCTGTGTTTATATCTGTGTGAGACATTTTTAACTATCTGACTTGATTTTGTTGTAATCACTTCGTTCATTGTAAGCCTGTGTTTTCATCTGTGTGAGACTTTTTTAACTATCTGACATGATTTTGTTGTAATCACTTCATTCATTGTAAGCCTGTGTTTTTATCTGTGTGACACATTTTTAACTATCTGACATGATTTTGTTGTAATCACTTCATTCATTGTAAGCCTGTGTTTTTATCTGTGTGAGACATTTTTAACTATCTGACATGATTTTGTTGTAATCACTTCATTCATTGTAAGCCTGTGTTTTTATCTGTGTGAGACATTTTTAACTATCTGACATGATTTTGTTGTAATCACTTCATTCATTGTAAGCCTGTGTTTTTATCTGTGTGAGACATTTTTAACTATCTGACATGATTTTGTTGTAATCACTTCATTCATTGTAAGCCTATGTTTTTATCGGTGTGAGACATTTTTAACTATCTGACATGATTTTGTTGTAATCACTTCATTCATTGTAAGCCTGTGTTTTTTCTGTGTGAGACATTTTTAACTATCTGACATGATTTTGTTGTAATCACTTCATTCATTGTAAGCCTGTGTTCATATCTGTGTGAGACATTTTTAACTATCTGACATAATTTTGTTGTAATCACTTCATTCATTGTAAGCCTATGTTTTTATCGGTGTGAGACATTTTTAACTATCTGACATGATTTTGCTGTAATCACTTCATTCATTGTAAGCCTGTGTTTTTTCTGTGTGAAACATTTTTAACTATCTGACATGATTTTGTTGTAATCATTTCATTCATTGTAAGCCTGTGTTTTTATCCGTGTGAGACATTTTTAACAATCTGATATGATTTTGTTGTAATCACTTCATTCATTGTAAGCCTGTGTTTTTATATGTGTGATCATTTAGACTCTTCGTTACCGATATTGTTTTTTAATTTGAACTAACTCTTTACAACTTTTGTATTTGACCCTTTATTAATATGCTTCAAACCTATTAATCAATAAATTCAATTAAATTAAATTCAGCAAATGAACAAAAATACAAACGCTTTAGTTCTTTGGATAGTTACGGCTATAAGCAAAATATTAGTATAAAATATTGAACTTTTATATTATATCTGTCACTTTTATATTATACAGGTCGTTTTGTGTAAATTTGTGTAAATTGGTACTATTTGATTTTAGTTGTTCTTTTATTGGTATATTGATTTATTGGTATTTAAAAGTCTCACGAATATAACAGCTATTTTATTTACAAAGTTTTTTTAACCATACCCTGCGAATAGAGGGTCCCTGTATGTATTTTATGTAAATATTTGTATATGCGTACAATTTTAAATATTAAATAAAGAATAATAATTATAATAATAATAATAATAATAATAATAATAATAATAATAATAATAATAATAATAATAATAATAATAATAATAATAATAATAATAATAATAATAATAATAATAATAATAATAATAATAATAATAATAATAATAATATAAGCAAATCAACTGTACACTGATTCGAAAAGAATACGTCAAGTACTCAAGTGCTTCCAGTAAAATTAGTTTTGGAAGAAAAACTAAACGAAATCGGGACTAGCAAAATTGGGAACGATAAAAAAGCCACTAAAGCAAAGTCACCTTTACGGCTGCTGTTTTGTGTGATTAAATATTTGAGAAAAAAAAGCAAAACTGAATTCCGAAAGCGGTGCCTTTTTCACAGCTGGTGTTTCAGTTACGGTTACATGTACCTCAATAAAGCGCATAAATTCAGTTCTGGTAAAACAACAAGAACCTGGTAGGGAAATCATAAATTTAGAACGTTTGTTTGTCCTCTAGGCGACTAACTATCCCGGATTTTTCCTAGTTATATTCATAAGCAGTTTTCTTACATTCCAAACTACAATTAACGTGATTTATAGACGTACTTGCGACAATGTTAATTCTGATTTTTTGCAGCATTCAGCAGCTACGGGTGAGCATTCTCTACCAGAAAGCGAATTCGAATCGAACCGAATTTGTGACTTTCGAATCGAACCGAACTCCAGTGTTTCGAATTCGAATCTGATTCGAATTGAGATTGAACGATTTTCGAACAAGTTTTCGAACCACCAGTAAAAATTAGTCTTACAAAGATCATGCATATCACTAGATTTTGTTCTGCAATAAAACGACTAGTAATTTGTTTAAAATTGTGTGCAGAAATCACAGCTAAATTATGCTAATTGCATGATGTTTCAATCGTTTTAGTGATAAAGAACACGTGTGATTGAAGTGCTGAATTATTCGAATCTATAGTTTTGGATTCGAATCGAGTTCGAACTAAAAAAACTCGTTCGAATCGAATTCGAGCGTTCGAACTCGAACGTTCGATGCTCACCCCTATCAGCAGCCCAAAAGCTTGCACTATCTAAACAAATTCGGTAGTTTAGCACCAGGCGAACACCCTTGCAACTATCTGGACGCTCATCCGCACCGTTTGTTTAAGAAGCAGCCAATTTGAGGGAGTCAAATTATTTTCATGTGAACTGAATAAATAATCAGAGTTTGCATCCTATCTAGTCTGCGCAGGAGGGCGGACCGTTGAAGGATTTATAATAGGTTTTCAGATTCTTCTTTGACAAATCATGGCAATAAATTCAAGTGTTGCCGCAGCGCAATAGAAACTGCTGTTATGATCTTTGTAAGCGTTGTTAAAGGAAACGCGCATCTTGCGAACAGGCGCACTCTCTGGCCCTTTCAGCGCATCTTGCGAACAGGCGCACTCTCTGGCCCTTTCAGCGCATCTTGCGAACAGGCGCACTCTCTGGCCCTTCCAGCGCATCTTGCGAACAGGCGCACTCTCTGGCGCTTTCAGCTCGGTCGAATTGTAGATGCGGCTCTAGTGCATAGAAAACAATTTCGCAAAATAAGAAAAAAAATGTTTTAAAAACATTCAAGAACATTTCAAAACACATCTGCCATCTGTCGGCGAGCCTGTTCTTTGATGAATGGGGAACAAACAGAACTCGTTTACTGCACGTTCTTCATAAAAACAGTCATCATAGTTTGTGTCAGAGTAATGAACTTGTATCGTTTTGCTGCAGCAAGAAAAATAATCAACCTCAGTGCAAACAGGCGGAAACATACAACCACATAAAAATGTAGTGGCTTCGCTGCCGACTGTCACGTGACCTACACGCCACTAACACTAGCAGTTCAAGTAGTCTTCAGTCTAACATAAACTGGCAATTGTTGGTCATAAGTCATAAGTCACTTATTTCACATTACATATTTACAATAGTTTCAATTACAATATCTAGTGAAAGGGCCTACAATGAACGTAATACAAATAAGAAATACTGCACAGGAAAAGCCTCAAACACTGTTCACTT
>JAQGDQ010000262.1:0-172500 GCA_030141605.1 Tubiluchus corallicola | reverse complement strand
TCCTATATGCCATAGCCAAATTCAGTTAACGAAGTAAAGGGAAGGCAGAAAACGAAACAGTGAATGGAAGACAGTAAGTGGAAGACAGAAAGTGGAAGCCAGTGAGTGGAAGACAGACAGATGAAGCCATTGAATAGCATACAGATAGTGCAAGCCAGTAAGTGGAGAGCAAAATATTTAAGCCAGTGAGTGTGAAACAGAAAGTAGAATCTAGTATTTGGAAGCAGAAAGTAGAAGCCAGTGAATGGAAGCCAGAAAGTGGAAGGCAGTGAATGGAAGACAGAAAGTGAAAGGCAGTGAATGGAAGGCAGAAAGTGAAAGGCAGTGAATGGAAGGCAGAAAGTGGAAGGCAGTGAATGGAAGCCAGAAAGTGGAAGTCAGTGAATGGAAGACAGAAAGTGGAAGGCAGTGAATGGAAGGCAGGAAGTGGAAGCCAGTGAATGGAAGACAGAAAGTGGAAGTCAGTGAATGGAAGGCAGGAAGTGGAAGTCAGTGAATGGAAGGCAGGAAGTGGAAGTCAGTGAATGGAAGGCAGGAAGTGGAAGCCAGTGAATGGAAGGCAGGAAGTGGAAGCCAGTGAATGGAAGGCAGAAAGTGGAAGCCAGTGAATGGAAGACAGAAAGTGGAAGTCAGTGAATGGAAGACAGAAAGTGGAAGCCAGTGAATGGAAGACAGAAAGTGGAAGTCAGTGAATGGAAGACAGAAAGTGGAAGCCAGTGAATGGAAGCCAGGAAGTGGAAGCCAGTGAATGGAAGACAGAAAGTGGAAGTCAGTGAGTGGAAGGCAGGAAGTGGAAGTCAGTGAGTGGAAGCCAGAAAGTGGAAACCAGTGAATGGAAGGCAGGAAGTGGAAGCCAGAAAGTGGAAGTCAGTTAAAACAAGACAAAAGGTGCAAAAAAGTGATCAGAATACAGAAAGTGGAAGTCAACAAATTGATGACTGAATTCAAACACAGCAGCAAATGGACAGCAGTGAATGAATCCCACGAATAAGTGGACTCCAGTGAATGGATTCAACAGAATTCAGGAAGCAGAAGCAGCGAATCCAAGGGAAGCCATTATATGGAGCTGAACAAATAAATTCAATGAAAGTCAAAAGCGAAAACCACCAAGAAATTCAGTGAAAACGAGTTATGAAAACTGTGATTGAAATCAAGGAACCCAGAAAAGTGGGAAGTGAAAGATGGCAGTGTAGAAACTTTGAACTGACGCTCGAAAACCGGGAACTAGTGGAAGAATCCAGGAAGATACAATAATTGAAATAAACTTCTCAAGGCAGAATCGAGCATTGAAACCCTGTCAACCTGGATGAGAATCCTCTTTCAATGACAAAGTGAATCTCTCTCTTCGACGCTCTGCTAAATCGATGTTCATCGAAGCAAGTAAATTACCGAGTAATTTCACGCTGTGGAAATAACCACGTGCACGTCTGGCTGTCAGATTCTCATCAAGCAGCTCTATCGTTCCTGCTTAGTGGAACACACTGGGAGTTGCCCAAGTATCCCATCACAATCTTCATCCAACTGATAACGATTATACGTCAGGCATCATTATACATGGCTTCATGCCAATATGGGCTTCAAAGTTATCAGGAATGGCGGAAATGAACCGGTAAAAGAAAGTTCAAGGTAACAGAAGGCATAAACTTCAAGTACAAAACAGGCCTGCTACTGTCTTTTTTATTACTTGACCCCTAATCTGACATGCAGATTTCGAATGATGTGGAAATTGTAACTGTATATTTTTAGGTGCTGCCATCTATTAACTAATCCCTTTACATTTTACTAGCTAAACTCACCCCTAGTATAATTGTACGGTCCAGTGAATATGCATACTCACTGGATCTCTCCCCATTTTACAGTAATTGTTTTTGTGAAGCCAAGTTTGCACAATTACCTATACCTATATATACTGACTGGATTCTACTTCTAGTCACTGTCTAACTGTCACACTCTCAGTGCAGTGCAGTCGTGCTACTCATGTGACTCACACTCTCAGTGCAGTGCAGCAGTCGTGCTAATCAAGTTACTGTCTCACTCTCGGTGATCAGTGCAGGACACTCTTGTCCTCAGTGTTCAGTGTAGCAGTCATTCTACATATGTGTGTGTAGTCTAATAAACTCCTTTCAGTTTTGTGCAGATATGTAGTTTAGTGTTTTATTCTTTTTCTACAAAGTGTTCAACTACAACCTCAAACATGACTTTCACAAATTTAGATGTTCCTGAGTATCATAATGATGCAGCCAATTCCAAATGGTAGGCCTAGCTAAAGTCTACTACAGTTTAAACAACAGGCAATAATGGCAATCGTGCATGACATGGCGTAAAAATGAAAACCCTGATAAAGTCAATTGTTTTAGATAAGACTAATACAGCAAAACACTAGGTAATGTCTTACAAGATCAAAGGCAAGGAATAACCTTTCTACAAGGTGCCCCAGAAGGATAGTAGAACTGTATTTATATTACACTGCACAAAAAAACCACGTTATCTGACAGAGAAATTGGAATTATGCAAATAAAATTGTATCTTTAGGTCATTATGATGTCATAATGCAGAAGTCCAGGGTAACATTGCCATTTGATCAGTATAATTCTAAGGCATTGTTTCTTTTGGAACACCCTGTACACAGAAAAAGGTGAAATACACGTATCTTATCATACTCTGCAAACAGTGAAATGCAAGTATTTTATCAAATTCGAATTGAAAGCCTTTACATTCACTTTACATTAGTTCTTAAACAATTACAACTTAACCACGCGGTGTAGAAGTTTAGTTTTGAATAATTTGCAACCACATATCAAATTTTGATACTGACACCTCTGCCTAGAAAATCAAAGGCACAATTTACGACAGGGCACAGGACACCCAATAACTAATTTACAATCGACAATGATTGAGAAAACCACTAAAATAGCAACAATAAATTTCGAGTCGTCCACCAATTCCAAAATTGTCACACAGGTATACTTCATAAAGAACTGATCTAAAGTTGTTATTAGTCCAGCAATTAATAACTAATACTTAATCAATAATCGAACAATAATAAAACAGACTTTATACCTTAAGAATATTCATTTAAATGAAATCACAATCATTTGAAAAATGAGAAAAACTGGAACAAGAGAAGATATTGTACTGCAGGGCTGTGATGGAACAAAATGTAATGCTGGCTGGGGAATACATTGGACTTCTCAGGTGTGCATGTGAACGTGGCTTTATCTGGCACAGACTCGTATTCTCTGACCTTGTGTTACTAAAAGCCACTAGTCACGTGCACACCTGAGCTTACAAAAAGGGAAGGTCTGCTGTAGACCCTTGTCAGTGGTCGTGTCTTTCATTGCAGCTCTGTTCACATTTCACAGGCTTTGATGCAAACTCCGTTCTTCTAGGTAAGCTGTTTGTTCCTTATTGGGGGTGTGATATGTAGTAATAAATTTGTCATTTCGACTCTATTGTTCCGGTTCTGTTTCGGTTTGGCGTTGAGCGACTTATTTCAGACATGCCGCACGGTGCCATCCGTCCTGCCTCCGTTAAAAGCGGACAGCAGTCAATATTTTTAGCTGATTACAGTCAATACCAGTAAAAGTCACCAAAACGTTAACAAATCTCAAGTTGAATTAGGTTTGTTAAGACAAGTACGGTAGTTAGAAACGATCACTCCTATTAGTGCACCAGTGCAAGTTTACCAATGTAAGTGATTCCGAATGTCTGCATCTTTTTACCTGTATCTTTGTAAAGTGATTAAAACACTCACCTGTTCTAAGCACTGTATAAACCCCTCGAAAATCTCTTGTTGTATAATAAGGGTTCAGGTACCAGCGTAGTACCAGCCGGTTGGTAGTTGTAGAGATGACCTGATTTGCTGAGGTAGCACAATCACGTCTGATCAGCATCACGCTGCTAGTAATTCCGTCATAAGCTTCCAGACTGTTCTCACTGCACTGGTTGCTCTCTCCCATTTTCAGTTCGTTTATTTTCAAACTGATCTGAAAGAACAATGAGTGAAAAATCAATAAAGAACAACATGATTTTTCTGTCGCTAATGGTGACAGGAAAACTGATGCTAAGCAAGATATTACATAAGAAGTGGACATATCTAAGTAATTTTGGACAAAAAAGAGGCTTTAACTTCTAATTTCATACAGTGGTCATTGGTTAATTGCAAATTAATATGCATATGAGGTGCAAAAAGATTATTTTGCAACATAAGAACTTCTAAGTGACAAGGCAGAGTCAATACCCAAGGAATATCTTGCTTCACCAGTGCAAGTATGACATATAAACATATTGGAGACCCGAGAACTTTAGTCTTAACTTAGTCATACGGTGAATGTGTGGCTAGAACAGAAAGTCGTGGATTCTTTTGACAGAGGTGCTCTTAGATGTGGTATATAAGTATAAGTCATTTATTTCACCTTACACATTTACACTAGTTTCATGTACAATATCTAGAGAAAGGGCCTACAATGGATATAATACAAATAAGAAATACTGCACAGGAAAAGCCTCAAACACTTGAGTAGTAGTAGTAGTAGTAGTAGTAGTAGTAGTAGTAGTAGTAGTAGTAGTAGTAGTAGTAGTAGTAGTAGTAGTAGTCGTAGTAGTAGTCGTAGTCGTAGTCGTTGTCGTAGTCGTAGTCGTAGTCGTAGTAGTAGTAGTTGTAGTTGTAGTAGTAGTAGTAGTAGTAGTAGTAGTAGTAGTAGTAGTAGTAGTAGTAGTAGTAGTAGTAGTAGTAGTAGGTAGTAGTAGTAGTAGTAGTAGTAGTAGTAGTAGTAGTAGTAGTAGTAGTAGTAGTAGTAGTAGTAGTAGTAGTAGTAGTAGTAGTAGTAGTAGTAGTAGTAGTTGTAGTTGTAGTATTATTATTATTATTATTATTATTATTATTATTATTATTATTATTATTATTATTATTATTATTATTATTATTATTAATATTATTATTATTATTATTATTATTATTATTATTATTATTATTATTATTATTATTATTATTATTATAAAATTAAAATAACAGAAACAACATATCGATGCAGTTTAATTTACTAATTCAAAATTGAAAGTGTTTTGTTGCATGCTTACCGTATACCCAGGAAGTGTGCGGAGATCCCAGGTACAATCTAGTGGTGTGCCTCCTCTATTAGCATACTCAATTTGCGGGAAATCTATTTGACTAGTGTTAACAAGTCCGTCGTGTTTAGCTTGCATAATTATCCAGCATTCTGAAATATAAATGCGCCTTAGGCAAGTTTTTGCTTCATGGAGGTTTCATCAAAACATCAATTAACAGTAATTTGTGATACATGGCAATGCGATAACAATATGACTACAGCAATAATGTTAGTAGCATACTGGCCCTGCCACTGTGACAATAGCAAGATTGTCAACAGCATAATGGCACTGCGCACTGTGACAATAGCAAGACTGTCAACAGTATACTGGCCCTGCCACTGTGACAATAGCAAGACTGTCAACAGTATAATGGCACTGCGCAATGTGACAATAGCAAGACTGTCAACAACATAATGGCACTGCACACTGTGACAATAGCAAGACTGTCAACAGTATACTGGCCCTGCCACTGTGACAATAGCAAGACTGTCAACAGTATAATGGCACTGCGCACTGTGACAATAGCAAGACTGTCAACAACATAATGGCACTGCACACTGTGACAATAGCAAGACTGTCAACAGTATACTGGCACTGCGCACTGTGACAATAGCAAGATTGTCAACAGCATAATGGCACTGCGCACTGTGACAATAGCAAGACTGTCAACAGTATACTGGCACTGCGCACTGTGACAATAGCAAGACTGTCTTCAGCATACTGGCACTGCGCACTGTGACAATAGCAAGACTGTCAACAGTATGCTGGCACTGTGCACTGTGAAAATAGCAGGACTGTCAACAGTATGCTGGCACTGCGCACTGTGACAATAGCAAGACTGTCAAGAGTATGCTGGCACTGCCCACTGTGACAACAGCAAGACTGTCAACAGTACAGTGGCATTGTGCACTGTGACAATAGAAAGAATGTCAACAGCATACTGGCACTGCGCACTGTGGCAATAGCAAGACTGTCAACAGTATTTTGGGACTGCCTACTGTGACAATAGCAAGACTGTCAACAGTATGCTGGCACTGCGCACAGTGACAATAGCAAGACTGTCAACAGCATACTGGCACTGCACACTGTGACAATAGCAAGACTGTCAACAGTACAGTGGCAGTGTGCACTGTGACAATAGCAAGGATGTTGACAACATGCTGGTATAGAAAGATACTGACAGAATGCTATCACTGAGACAAAAGCAAAGACACAAACAACATGTTAGCTACTACTACAAGCATAACTATAACCTGTATAGACACAAACAGCATGTCAGCTACTACTACAAGCATAACTATAACCTGTATAGACACAAACAACATGTCAGCTACTACTACAAGCATAACTATAACCTGTATAGACACAAACAGCATGTCAGCTACTACTACAAGCATAACTATAACCTGTATAGACACAAACAGCATGTCAGCTACTACTACAAGCATAACTATAACCTGTATAGACACAAACAACATGTCAGCTACTACTACAAGCGTAACTATAACCTGTATAGACACAAACAGCATGTCAGCTACTACTACAAGCATAACTATAACCTGTATAGACACAAACAACATGTCAGCTACTACTACAAGCGTAACTATAACCTGTATCCTATCAAACTTGTGTCGAAATTAATCAACAAATGCATCGTCAGTTTGGATGTCCCACATTCATCCACATGGATAACTCATCATCCACTAACAATAGTCGGTATACGGCTTGTCTGGCTCGCGCAGACACTGAACGTGTTTTAACTTGTCAAAGGCAATGTAGTAATTGCTCTTAACGCAACTCCTCCAAAGCTATAAGCTTGTCAAGAGAAATGGCGTGATTGAATTCAATTGACAAAGCCATTTGTAGCCATAAATTGCCTCAGCGTATAATTCAGTGTGATAGGCCAGTAAATCTCTCACTGAGTTTGGCAGAACACTGTAGCAGACTGAGTGAAAACTTACGACTACTCAGCTAAGAAAGCAGTAAATATTAATAATTTATGGAATAATAAAGAATAAAGAGCAATAAGATGCTGAAGTTTAATTTCACTAAAAGGATTACGAAATTAATTAGAGGGAATGTTTTTGACTCATTTTCGACTGTGATAATTTAGGTGTTTCACAAACAGTGCTTAGTAGCCTTAGTTTGTCCAGAGTATAAATATAGGTATAGGTATAGGTATAGGTATGGGTATGGGTATGGGTATGGGTATGGGTATGGGTATGGGTAAGGGTAAGGGTAAGGGTATGGGTATGGGTATGGGTATGGGTAAAGGTATGGGTATGGGTATGGGTATGGGTAAGGGTAAGGGTAAGGGTATGGGTATGGGTATGGGTAAGGGTAAGGGTATGGGTATGGGTAAGGGTAAGGGTAAGGGTAAGGGTATGGGTATGGGTAAGGGTATGGGTATGGGTATGGGTATGGGTAAGGGTATGGGTATGGGTATGGGTATGGGTATGGGTATGGGTATGGGTATGGGTAAGGGTAAGGGTATGGGTATGGGTATGGGTATGGGTATGGGTAAAGGTATGGGTATGGGTAAGGGTAAGGGTATGGGTAAGGGTAAGGGTATGGGTATGGGTAAGGGTATGGGTATGGGTATGGGTAAGGGTAAGGGTATGGGTATGGGTATGGGTAAAGGTATGGGTATGGGTAAGGGTAAGGGTATGGGTATGGGTAAGGGTAAGGGTATGGGTATGGGTATGGGTAAGGGTAAGGGTATGGGTATGGGTAAGGGTAAGGGTAAGGGTAAGGGTAAGGGTATGGGTATGGGTAAGGGTATGGGTATGGGTATGGGTATGGGTATGGGTAAGGGTATGGGTAAGGGTATGGGTATGGGTAAGTGTAAGGGTAAGGGTAAGGGTATAGGTATGGGTATGGGTATGGGTATGGGTATGGGTAAGGGTATGGGTATGGGTATGGGTAAGGGTATGGGTATGGGTATGGGTATGGGTAAGGGTAAGGGTATGGGTATGGGTAAGGGTATGGGTATGGGTATGGGTATGGGTATGGGTATGGGTATGGGTATGGGTAAGGGTATGGGTATGGGTATGGGTATGGGTATGGGTATGGGTAAGGGTATGGGTATGGGTATGGGTAAGGGTATGGGTATGGGTATGGTATATGGGTATGGGTATGGGTATGGGTAAGGGTATGGGTATGGGTATAGGTATGGGTATGGGTAAGGGTAAGGGTAAGGGTAAGGGTAAGGGTAAGGGTATGGGTATGGGTATAGGTATGGGTATGGGTAAGGGTATGGGTATGGGTATGGGTAAGGGTATGGGTATGGGTATAGGTATGGGTATGGGTAAGGGTAAGGGTAAGGGTAAGGGTAAGGGTATGGGTATGGGTATGGGTATGGGTAAGGGTATGGGTAAGGGTATGGGTATGGGTATGGGTATGGGTATGGGTATGGGTAAGGGTATGGGTATGGGTATAGGTACAAGTAAGAGTATAAGTATAATCCTTACAAACTCATCGTATAAACTTTGACCAAGATAAACATAACCAGTTGACATATTCAAACATTTTGTGTAAACATTGATAGATATACTGGTATATAATGTGTCGGCCATTCATTGAAATTGAAACTGGGCACGTGACATAGCAAAATTTTACTTGAACACGAAATGCTTAAAATATGTTTGCAAAAATATCTCTTCAAGGTGATTATATTTTGCAACGCTTTCCAGTTTCCCTGACTTTTTGCCCCATTTTCATCATTTTCCCTGTATTTATGCCAAATTATCTTTTCCCTTGATTTTTCCAAGACTTTCCAGGATAGCGTCTATTTTCAAGGATTCTCGGAAAACTTGCTAGCTTGCTTATTAGTCTTACAAGTTATGTACTACAGGTATATCCATTTAGTAAGATTTTTGTGTATTTTTTGGAAGCAGAAAATAAGCTATCATAAAACACATTTTCAAATTCTTGCAAAAACATTTTTCGCAGCTGCCCTCTGGCTACTCAGACAGACTATGTGTATTTTCATGCTACTTAAATCAATTCAATGTTAATATAGTTTAAATCTTGCGCAAAAACTACATTTTAACACCTAAGTGTACAGCCGATTGGGTGTTAAACCATTTCGGTGTGAGTAGGATTACAGAACGGTTTGGCTTGACCTCAAAACACTATAAAACATGTACTACACAGAATGTGCCTAATCTGTACTTACCATCTACTGGTTTTAATTTGTTTGCGTCTGCAAAAAAACAAAGAAAAAATATCGATTTGTAAACACGTATATTAATCACTGGGAAACATTTTCTGCCTGTCTTTGATGAGTGACAGCAGCAAATGGGTTGCGAAAAGAGATAGAAACGCAAAATAAATTCACGTGTAGAGAAACAAATTGCACAGCAAAACGTTAAATGAGGATCAGAGGAAATAAAATTCGATTCTGTGTGAAATTGAACGTTCTGAACGGAGTGTCGTAGTACCGTTTTGCACTTTTTAAATTTCAACTTGCTGGTTTTCTTATTTCACTTCTTTAACAAATATAGTAAAATGAGTAAAGCACAGTTGTTCAGCATTCATCGATAAATGCACCTTTGACACTGAGATTGTAATGAATGGTTACATTTGTGTACTAAATGGGGATATTATCAGTCCCCAAATCTCTGTAGATTTAACCAAAAGTTGATTCATTAAACAATTTTAAATATTGAGCAAAAGCCAGTTGCAACAACAATAACACTGCTACGTATTAAACTCGTATTATTACGTATGAACCATTCGTAGTAAATCAATTAATATCTGATCAATAACTGATCAGTGTTCTTACTTCTGTTGATGAGTTTCTTGTAAACTGCGTGAATACCGTTCAATTCTATGGTATCATCAGAATGAAAATGCACCCACATATATCTACCAGTTGAAGTTATTGGCATCTGAAAAGGAAATGTTTTAATAACCGTTAAAGTGTTCGTACAAATGATGGCAGACAGAAGGCAATTAAAGTAGATTTGATTTATCTTCAGTCGAGAACATATGAAAAGATTTAAGAAACAGTAAGCGCATGACGTATTACTGATTAATTATAACCAGGAAACAGGAGGAATTTGAAGAAACAAAGAAACAGGTAAGGGAAGAATGAAGGAAGAATGCCAGAAAAGAATGAAGACGTTTAGGAAAGAAAAGGGGAAGGGATGAAAGACAGAAGAAAAAAGAAAGAAAGAAAGAAGGAAGGTAGGAAGGAGAGAGATAGTGAAAGAAAGAAAGAAAGAAAGAAAGAAAGAAAGAAAGAAAGAAAGAAAGAAAGAAAGAAAGAAAGAAAGACAGACAGACAGACAGACAGACAGACAGACAGAAAGAAAGAAAGAAAGAAAGAAAGAAAGAAAGAAAGAAAGAAAGAAAGAAAGAAAGAAAGAAAGAAAGAATAAAAGAAAGAAAGAAAGAATAAAAGAAAGATAGAGAAAGGCAGAGAGAAAGAGAGAGGAGAAAGTAATGACAAAAAGAAAGAAAAAACTATGAAAGAAAGACAGAGAGTGAAAGAACGAAAGAAAGAGAGAAAGAAACAAAGAAAAAACAAACAAACAAACATATCTAATGAAATAAAATAACACAGGCAGCAAAGACGAAAGGGAATAAAAAGGATGGAAGCAGGGATATAGGAAGAAACGTAGAAAGGAAACAATCAGTCTGTTTGTCTGTCTGTGTGTCTGTCTGTCTGTCTGTCTGTCTGTCTGTCTGTGTTAATCAATCAGTCATACACCCAGTCTCTGAGTCAGTCAGTCAGTGACTTTCTGTACGCAGATGACGTCACTTTGTTAGCAACCACTACAACAGCTCTGCAGAAACTTTGGCAAGTTTATATTGAATATGCTAAATCACACTGATGTAATTAGTTGTGGTAATAGAGACGACCTTGATATCAATAAGGCAAAAAAGGTCTTTTTCGCTTTCATGCAAATGGCGTCAAATTATTTGCATACTGTACCAGTTTTTATCGCATTCCCACAATTACCCCTTGGCCACAGTTAAACTCTCAGCAAGCTATAAACCAAAAAAACAAAAAACAACCAACAAACCCCAAAACCAACAACACCCAAAAAAAAAACAAAAAAAACAACCAAAAAACCCAAACCAAAAAAACCAACACAACCAACAAAAAACGTAGTTGTCAATAACATCAGTTATCACACTGCCGAAATCAAAGAGCAAATAGCCAATATTCTCGTGCCTGTTTGTAGCTTGTGTAACAAGTCATAGAGTCATTAAATTACAACAGAGTCACTAACAGTACACTTATTACCTCTAAAAATTTAATCGTGTGCATAATAATTTTTACATCTGATATTAGAGACATCTGGAGAAAAATCCTCTATTAGGGCGATTTGTAAAATTATTAACCAAGTCTTTTTAGCTTATTTTTCACTTTGTTTGTGTAATACGTGTTGTAAATATTGTGCGCTGTATATTTTATATGAACTTCGTCTGAAATGCAGATTTAAATCAAATCACGTCAGTCAGTTACTCAGTCAGTCAGTCAGTGAATGAATCAAATTAATCACTGCTTACTGATGGCGGAGCGTCACCACAATATCGTCCTAAAGAGGGTGAATACCCTGTAAATCCGTCGTGGATGTCCAGATAATCAAACTGACAGTCAACTGACCGCTCAATGTTAAACATTCCACGAAAATCCAACTGGACAATGTGGCCGACCGGTGCTAGAAACAAAAAATACATACTTATCATAAACACTTGTAATTATCACTACAAAGATGATAGCATAAAGTGAAAGCGCTTTATAATTAGCATTTTACCCATTTGAAATAACGTGTAACTTTTCGGAACATAATATATATATAATATATTTATATATATATATATATAATGTCTACTAAACGTGACAATTCTCCATGAAAAGCTTCATAACCTATTCTACACACTAGTTTCACTTAATCTCTATTTTGCGAAACATAAAATCATATTATGCACAACATTTGCACAAATAATGCTGTTAGTTTCCATAAATTTATGACACAAGTTTAACTAATTTTTTTCCAGTTCGACATAGAAACACTTTTGGCATGACAAAGAGGACCAATAGTCGGTCCACAAGCTTTGGTGGAAAAACTCCATGAATATGTGGCCTATTGCACTTAGTAAGTGTTAAAATCAAAACAATTAGAGCCTTTGATATGATTGATTAATTTTAATATTTAATCATAATCGAGAGCTTTCGTCTGATAGATGAATCGAAGAGAACGCTAAAGCGGTTGGACCTGTATATATCTGTAGATCAAGAAATTACATATAAAATAACCATCCATCCTTATATACAGCCATATACCAGTAGAATTATAAGAGATAGTAAATAAAAAACGTTAAAATTATACATCATAAATTAGCAAGACGAACGTACAGTAACATTGTTAATATTCTTAATTTTTGCCAGTAATTGATTATTAAAATTTTGTTCAAAGTCAAAAGTTGTTCGCAGTATCGTATAATTCATAAGCTTTGAGTTTGCAGAATGCGTTTACAGCAAAATCCTTGAGTGATTTGCAACGCTTATGGTTAATTACTCTCTGTCTCCAAGGCGATAATAAGATACTCATCTAAAGCTCTGGGAAGAATTGAATTTAACTTCATTAAACATTCTGTACAGAGTTTAAAACACTGAGTCAATTTGAGGCAATTAACAGTTCAATCTACAGTGATGTGACTAATTGGCGACTGAAGAAAAGTAAGGGTGTTGCTAACCAAACTTTGGTAAGCAGTGGGGTATTTACCAACAGGCTAACTAGGCGTGCCCTAATACACCAAATTTTGAAGGACGCCAGATTTTATTGACCCAGTGTTTAAAATTTTTTATTTTCCTCGGAAAATGCGAACTTTTCATATTCATCTAAAGCGAACATTTTATAAGATACTACGAACAGTTACTGAGTCGGCTTTTTTATAAGAGGCATATAAGGCACATAAAAAAACAAGTACAATAATAGGTAGTACATCACAAGCACTTGGGCAGACGGATTAAAACATTTTATATTTCATATAGTTGTAAGTAACCACAAATCCATCAATAACTCTATTGTCAGCGTGCATACCGTTACGTTATGTTATCCCAGTTTAAAGTCTTTTTACCTTTTTATCTTTTTATTCATGTAACATGAATTTTGAACACTGAAGGTACACTAGCGATCTAGCGTTACTCTTTTTCTTTATTTACGTTATATGTTGTGATACTAAAAATCCGTCATATCTCTCCATCAAATATCCATAAATTGTCAGTGTGCATACCCCTTGATACCCATACTTTACCCCGAAGTCTGTTTACATTAGCATCTTTATCCTTGTCTAAGGTACACTAGGTACACTAGGTAGTGTAGGTCTACCTACTAATGGTCTCAACTTCATCAACTACTGATAATAAACGGATAGCATCGGCTATATAAATATATAAACGATGAACACCAGTGACGCAACAGTGACTTCACTAAAGAATGTGTTGTTCTTATGTTGTCTTTCACGCTTTCAGACTATTAACGACACTCACTAGGTAAGTCGATTTTTAACAGTTTATTCAATTAATAAATTTCTTTCAATCCACTTACTTGATTTCGAAAATGTATTTTCGTTGCAGACGTGTAGAGAGAGAGGGGGGAGGCGGGGAGGCGGATGTAATTTACCCAAAACATGCTCAACCTGTTAATCCGTATAACTAAGTTGTTCATTATAAGTTATTATTTAATTTTTAATTATAACTGTATTGTAATTATTTCTCGAACTTTCACGTTTTGGCTGATTTTTAACTATCTATTATGACTATTTAAGCGCCACATAGAATAGAAAGCCAATCTTATGTAATTGGATCCCAGTTTGGTGCACAAGCTGCACATTTGATTGTATAACAGGAAATATAGAAAAAAACAAATTTCTAATTTACTAAACAATGTTGAAAATAGTTTAAAAGCATAGCCGATTTTCTTAGCAACAGTTATTGCTGATCAAAGCAAAGAAAAATTCCGGCGCTGCAAGATAAAATTAGACAAACAACAGTTTAAATAAACAATGTGCATAACATTTCAGTATCAAAATGGATGTATCGCGTTGTAATTCTATTTACAGTGAAATTATTATGCTTGCGTGATATAGACACAAACGATCTACCAAGAACTCCTCTGTGAATTCAACATTAAAAAGGACCAAATTAAAGGCGCTGACACATTTGCGATTTTTGTCGGCCAGGTGCCAATAAGAGTCGTTATCAAACTGTCACAGAATTTCTAGAAAAATTTCTATCGGACTGCCACTTTCTGGTTTATATACTTCATGATCAAGATCACTAAAGAATGAAAGCTGTTGTTCTTATGTTTTCGTTCACGCTTTCGGACTATTAACGACACTCACTAATTTCATTGGATGTCAAAAATTTGACGACTAAAGTTGGACAAGTGCCACATTTGCGATTTTATTGGCTAAAGTGTCAGCCAGTACAGCTAGACACCAAACAAGCTATACCCGGACACACTGTTGTTTTGTTTTGTTAGTTATGTCACTCGTTATTTTTGTCATAATAGACATTGGAAATTATTTATGATTATTTTTTTCACTACATTTGCCCCATCTGATACTGAATTTGTCACGGTTACTAACACCACTGATCTCAATTTCTCTTCCTTCAATAGTACCTTATCTCAACAGTTACTGGATCTAATGCCCCTTTTTCACAGGCTAGAGAGTTGGATGAGCTGTCAAGTAGATTTTGCACCACCTGTGACTTTCCTCTAACACTGTAACTTCGTACTGTTTCTCTTTGTTCAAATGAAAAGAGATGTTTTGCTTCAACTTTTTCCGTTTTGCACTTGTAGGAGAGATGCTCGGCAGCTTGGTTGAATTATCTAACTATGGTTAAAAAGCAAAACCGGACCCAATCCTAAACTCTCTATCAGAAAAGTCTATTCTTTAAAATATTGAAAGGAAACATACATGTTTTTCAAATTGACTTATGTGAAAGAATTATTACCACACAAGCACAATTTCACAATCGCGCCACTAGATCTTCCCTGTTACGTGCATTTCGCCATTCGCTAGTTAGACGGGCACTAGCGCCTGCATTTCGGAAACCCACTCAGATGTTTTAATTTGTGACGAACTGCACACGTTCAAGAACTCATGGGCGAGCACAGCCGTAAATTTGAATTTAATTTTTTATCTTAAAACTTGCCTAGTTTTAGTATAACACACTGAATATCTTACAGTAGCACTGTACTTCAATTTTCGCTTTCGCAAACACGTGCAACATGCTCGTGGAATATTTTTGCTGTTGAGATTACGGAATAAATACAAAAATACGAAATACGGAATACGTTAGCTTGTGATGTCATCAATAACTGGGTTCGTCAGCCGTAAATTAAGTTTTTAATATATTATTTAATTATCAGAAACGCTTTTTCAGTATTATCTGTATTAAAATGTATATTTTCTATCTATTTGAAAATAGGCTAGTATATGAAAAATCATCCTGTCTTCCTTTTAAGCCACATAAAAGACCTTTTGAGAATATGTATTGACACTAACCCGTCAGTTCACTCATATTGTATGACTGATGATTGTTAAATGTTAGTTAAGAAATTCGGATTTACAGTTGGACCGTTTCCAGTTAGGCATGTATTTCTGCGGGGCTCGTCTGACTTACTCTAATTCCTGTAAGTAATGCATAGGCTTCTTTTAGCTAGGCTACTGTGCACTCAGCAGTGAAAACATCATCACGAGGTCACGCCGTTGAAAGTTGAACCGCTTCGCAGCTTAATTGCTTACAGCGTACGATACGCCTGACCTACGCCGACTGTATAAGTTGAAGGACTTTTTATACAGTGGACTCTCGTTATAAGAATCACCTCGGGAGAAGGCAAAGTGATTCTTATAACGAGCGATTCTTATAACGAGCATGACCCAGAATTGGTTTAAAAAATTTTTATGCACATAAAAATTATTTATTTCCCGAAATTACGCTAGAAACGACATGAAACAGCATAATGTTTTTCTGGCCTAAAAAGGACCATAAAAAGGCGGTCAATTTCGGCTCCCAACCGTTTCAATTGAAGGTTGTCCTCGAAGCCTCGTGCCAACCCTCGGAAGCGCGTCATAAGCGGCGATGATTTTCACCTTTTCACTCACACTTCTGCTTTTCCGTTTGGATGCCATTTTTCAACTGACTGACACGCAAACAAACAAATTTGAAATCTCTGACAATGGAGTTGGCGCCAAAATTGATTCTACTATCGAAAGAAGGGTGATTCTTATACGAGTGGATTTTCACTAGGAAAATGCCGATTCAATTCTGGAAACGCGATTTTGATTCTTATATCGAGCTGATTCTTATACGTGTGATTCTTGTAACGAGTGTCCACTGTACGTGTAGAACAAAGCAGTCCTGCATGCATAGCAGGCTTGGGCAGTGCCCTTTTGAATGCGTAGACAAGGACAAAGATTTTTTATTATCTTCATTGAAAATAGATAATTACATTTTTACAAACCCCTTCTATTTCCAAGGGAGAGATAGAGAGAGAGAGAGAGAGAGAGAGAGAGAGAGAGAGAGAGAAAGAGAGAGAGAGAGAGAGAGAGAGACAGAGAAAGAGAGAGAGAGATAGGGGAGAGAGGGGGAAAAAGAGAGACAGAGAGAGAGAGTGTGAGAGAGAGAGAGGGAGAGAGAGAGAGAGAGAGAGAGAGAGAGAGAGAGAGAGAGCAAGCGAGAGAGAAAGAATAAGAGAATTTGAGAACTCACTTGATAATTAAGAGGACAACAACTATTATTTTTCAATGCAGAGAAACATGCTTTTATTCCGTTACAACAGCTAAGTGCAGGGCCGCGATACTAATGTCTATAATCTTTCTACTCGTTAAATAATTAAACTGCAAACAAATTTCCTAATAAGTATAATTATCAATTAAATAATTAATCAAGCAATTTTGGTTATGAATGTAGAGTAACGGCTTTCGTAGTGTGGCGTTATAAGTTAGCGGTGGTGTGGTAGCAATTTTTAAAGACAAATAAAAATGTAAGTATAATATTGTTGCCGGCACGCTTAGTCAAAGTTGGCTTTGCGCATGCGAGTCATTGCTATAAAAGCAGTGAGCACGTAGTTTACTACGTCTCTGTCGTGTTGTCACGTCCACCATGTGTGTAACGTGCAATTAGACGGGCACCACGAGCGAAAAGGCTAGGGCAAAAACACAGCTTCCGGACATTTCAGAAATGGCTATTATCCTTTTCTGTTTAGGATATGTAGACAAATACGTGCTATAAACTTTTCTTAGAAACTAATTTTAGTGGCGCCCCAGATAACCGCATGCGTAACATTAGCTGCTGCTTGTCACAAATGTTTTTAAAATTAGTCTGTAAACTCCATTACCATTAGCTTCACAAGTCTGTCTTCTATGTAGATAGAAAAGCTTTGTGAATTATTGTGGGCTAATTTTAATGTTACTCCAGGAGCCCGACATCGCTTAACACTGTTACAAATGTTTTTAAAATCAGACAAGAAACCAATTAGCTTCGCCGATCTTTTTAAAACATGTTTAAACGGAGATAAAAAAACAATAAAAATATATTAAAACGTATTGAAAATATACTGAAAATAAAAGAAACAGAAACGCCACCTACAACACTGTTTCTACAAATATTTCTTAAAATTAGTCAAGACACTACATTTACTGTTAACTTCATCAGACTGTCTAAGACATGGCACTAAGCCCACGTATAACCCTATTCGTTAGAAATGCTTTTAAAATTAGCCTACAAATTAGCCCGCATCCATTTTGAATACCCACTCACCTTCTATAGTATGAACACAGTCTAGTTTGGCAGAATAATTCTTCGGATAACCAGGCGTTTCAAAGAACTGTCTCAGTTTATCACCTTCGGTGAAATTACGACAAAACGATGGAATGTATTCAGCTTGCTGTAGATAATCAACGCTCCACTTGCGACTAGGTGCTTTCTTTGCTAAAACTAAATTTGAAAAGACGTATTACAACACTTGTCCCTTTTTTAGGGCTATCGACGACGAATGGTCAGATTCTGTTTTATTACATCGTATTTTATTATCGATTCGTTATTTGATTCATTGCTTTGTAGTGCTTTAGCTAACAGTATTTATCTGTAATTTTCATATTTGGAATTATTTCACTTAAAGTGTTTCACTGGAATAGTTTTAACTATCAAACTGTATGATTGTTCAGTTTTGACTAAAATATTTAGTTGTACAAAATAGCATCTAAGTGTTACTGTTCAGAGTTCATGTAATATTGTGCAGTGACTTACAAGCAGATTATTGTAATGACCACTTTATAAGCGCTCATTAGGAGCCGGGTGTAGCAGACTTAGCTTTCTTTTTGTTAATCTTACTTACCGTGCAAGAGGCGCCCTCTGTGACGGGAATGTAAAGCTTTTGGTTTTGGCCAGTTTTTCTGTTTGTTACCTGCCTGTCACCTGTCTGTTATTACACACCTGTGCTCTGAACAGACAGGTTAATCCACTTATGGGAGCTGTTGGACATTTATGTTATGTTGGACATACTGATTATGTTAATGAAGTTCAGTGGTATTAACCTCTATGGACAGTGTTTTCTGTGACTACACATGTTATATGCTATAAAGCTTATCTTGGTATAGATGGTTCGGTCAAAGTTTTGTTTGAACTAAAAACATTAAGTCGAAGTGGGGTACAGAGATGTGCAAGGATCACACTCACCTGAACAGTGTGTAATCCATATTGAAATTACTGCCACATGTATAACTGAAATAATCAAATACATAATTAATATTCTTTCCAGATAATTCAGTAGCTAGTATCAAATTGTAAAATACCACTAGTACAAAGTAACAAGAACGGTCGCGCCTGAAAGGAGAGAAAAACACTTACGTTTAGCTCAAAAGGCATGACGGCTTCTATGTGGAAAGTAGAACTGTTGACTTACTTATTGGTAATTGAAGCTTGGCAGACAGCAGCTATCAGCCATTACTACTTCATGGTACCATGTTTGCGGTGCCATGCATTTCAGCAAAATATTTCAGTTAATTAGTGAGCATGCAGAAAATCTGAATATCACTGTTGTGTCGCAACTAGTACATCTATGACAAACATTTTAAGAACTATTGTAGCGTAATTTTCTTAGTAAACTACAGTTACAATAAGCTGTAGTATGACATTTTATTATTTTTATTTTTATTAAGAAAACCCAGAACAAAGCTAAAAACGATCGTCTGCTCCCTTACCCCCGCCATCCAATGGCGGAAACCCAAATTTTTTTAGGGTAATTTTCACTCGTGGAAGTTATTTCCACGACAACTACAAAAATATTATAGCGGAGGAACACACAATAGGAATCAGGCTATCTATAGCTTGGATCCAACAGGCTAACTAGAGCTGGGGTCATCAAGTTGTTTAATTATATGTTTATTAGAAGTGTTTGATTATTATAAATGTTTAAATGCCGTATTTGGTGGTTCATTATAATAACGAATCCACGATAACCGTAAAACAACAACACGACGTTCACCAATTAGATGTCTTGTTGTAAAAATCGTTTACAAAAATCCTCATTATTATGTCGTTAGTTACTGCATGGAAAAATTGTCATTGGCTCTTTTCACGCCTTTTGTCACATGCAATGTTTTGTTTATCATAGCTGGAGAAAATGCTAGATAATCTTGCTTTAATTTGCTGACTATTTAGTTTACAACTAGATGGCAGTTAGAAGAGATGCTGACCAGCTACTGGTCTATATACATGATAATAAACACCAGTCCCTTGACTGCCATTTCTGGGTCAGCGCATGTCAAGGACCATTGATGACGGACAAGATGATTCGTGAGTCAATAGAGATCTGCCACACAAGAGCTAGTTAGCTTGAGTAGAATGTTGACAGCTGAGAATCTGTGAGAGTGTATTCAAGCGTAACCACTGGCTTCATCTGTAGCTTCAGTGAAGCGAAGGAAAGGAACAAGGTAACATTTGCAGGTTTTTCGAGTGCTTGGCTTCACAGAAAAAAGTTCGTTGTACTTATATTAGCAGGAAATGCATTCAGCAGGACGGGTACCACATGGAGCCAATTTCAAGCACCCAAAATAAAATATAATAGTCACTGAACGCGGGAATCTGGATTAATAGCGACGGTTGCTGTTTTAGGGAATCACTTTCAAAAATGAAACATTTTTTTCCTGCCCTCATAAACTAGCCATTTAGTCATTTACACACTGTGAAGTAGCAATGATAGCCCAACCCTGGATTTGGGGCCGACGGAAACAAGTCGAGGTGACGTAAATGTCTCAAGTAAGGGAAACATACTGACTAAAGCTAAACTAATCAAAATTGGAAAACGGGAAGAGTCAGAGCACTAAATTCATGCCTTCTTATCTAAGCGTTTGTGGCAAGCAGGTCGGTAAATGCAAGGCCTAGCTGCGTTAAATTATCTCTAGGGACTTCTTTATAAAAATTGCAGTATAATACACTATAATCGATACCGTCTCACTTTCGATTGTTAATTTGGCGTTAGTCTAGAGCATTTTCATTTGTTATTAGACCTAATAGTTTCCAACCGGGCAGACGAATCCAGTACAGATACATGACCGGTTTACATTACAGAATATGGAATATGTGGCATCACTCAGTGGAAAATAGGCCTACTGGATAAGGTTTGACTTTCCTCGTCCGTAAAATCATTTCATAATGTAAACGGGATTTATCATAGACTAGAAAGAAACCATATCCACGTATGCAGAAATTATATACAGAACTTCTGTACTTAAGACTTGGTACTTAAGGCTACAATTATAAGAACGCTTTCATTGAGTATGACCACCGCTGTTAGTTACAACTACTGTACCGCATAATATGACTGGAGACAGATGCCCTAGAGACAGAATTTCTCTGAATTTATACATTGTTCTCATAACACCGTTAACGTGGTACTACTTCTAACCACAATCGTTAAAGCTTTTACAGTTTTTTCTATCTGGTACTGTGTTTCGTGCAAAACTATTTTGACTGCCTGGTTTAGAACCTCTTGATAGAAATCTGTTTATTTTGCATTTGTCTGTTGCCTGTTTTTACAGGGTCATGTTTATTGATACTATCTTTTGTGGTGGCTTTCTGTCTTGTTATGAACAATACAGTTCTTCAACTTTTCTAACTCAAATCATAAAACCTCTACAATTCTCCAGTGGAAGCTCTTAACTATTACAGTCTGTCAGCCTAGTTATGAACAATACAGTTCTTCAACTTTTCTAACTCAAATCATAAAACCTCTACAATTCTCCAGTGGAAGCTCTTAACTATTACAGTCTGTCAGCCTAGTTTTCCCCAGCCTCATTTCACTAATTCGAGTTAATTGAAGTTAATTCCTCTCACTTTTAAATGCCATGAGATCGTAAATAACGAGATTAGCATGGCGCTGAGTAAAATCTTGCCTGTAAAATTAATATGTGCATGAAAGCGCCAAGCAGATCGTCTCAAAATGCAAATCATCACTGAACTGTTGACTAGATTACCGTGTATGATGTATTCGTGTAATGCATGCTGCGTAATATTCAAGCACAATGACAGCTTTGAAGACTGAAAGGAAACATGAGACTAGACGACGTAGTTAATTAAAACTTTTTTTAAGTTTTATACTAATTGCCTTAGCACGGGTATGGCTACCTCAAAGCAATGGCTTCAGACAGAAGGTAAAAATATGAATAATGCACGTGTCCAAAATGACATAGAATTAATATAACTATTTTGCTAGTGATGGAAAGTATCTATTGCCGTTTATCCTGAATCTTGGTTAATATTTGGGGAAACTATTTTCTGACGTAGAATTCCACAGATTAGAAGTCCGAACATTTGGGAACGAAGTGGTTGCCAAAAAATTATCAAGCAGCTGTTTGTATCTTGTAACGTCCACAGTAAGTTTGTAAGGGAAACAACAGAACAACGAGCATTACGAACAAACTGTTGCAGTTTAGGAACCAGAGACGAGAGGCCCTTAGCATAAGGGACCGTTGAGTTTCTGAGTAAGGGACTAGTGTTATTGTTCTTTATCACGTCCACAGTATAAAATTACTGTTCATTTAAAGTAAAACCGGACCCAATGTTAAACTGCAGGTCAAAATAACCTATTCTTTGAAATTTTGAAAGAAAATATACTATTTTTTCAAGAATGCCTTACAAAAAAAGAATTATTACCACACAAACACAATTTCGCGTGCGCGCCACTAGTTCTTCACTGTTACATGCATTTTGCCATTCGCTAGTTAGACGGATACTAGCGCCTGCATTTCGGAAATGCATTGCACAAAAATAGGTGCTGTACCTCTGAGTTCAGATGTGTTAGTTTGTGACGAACCGCACACGTTTGATAGCTTATGCATGAGCACAGCGGTGAATTTGAAATTTGAATTTTTAGCTTAAAACATGGCTAGTTTTAATACAACACACTGAATATCTTACAGTAGTACTGTACTTCAACTTTCTCTTTCGCAAATATGTGCAACACGCTAATGGAATGTTTTTGTTGTTAAAAATTATGTTAGTTTGTGATGTCATCAATAGTCTGGTTCGCCCGAGGGGTCGTGATCATACGTCCCAACTGCTAACCTGGGGCGTCTGCCTTTTATTTCTTTACCCGGTTCTAGTTTTACATCTTTGCATTAAATAATTAAGATTGTAAATTGCTTGTAAAAACATTTTTGTCGTCTAACTACATTGTGCTGCACATAATTTGAAAACCCAGTGAAAGAACAATACTGTAGCGCAATCTTTGTGTTATGAACGAACTAATTCTTATTGTGAGTTATGTTGCTTTTTGAGTAAACTTGCCGTAATGATCTTGGAAAAATTTTGAACTAATGTTCTGCAAATGTGTTTCAGGAAAGTAATAATACTAGAAGCCAGGAGAGACACCAATCATAGATATTGACGATTCATCTTATCATAACACATTCTGGGATAACTGGAAAGAACTAAATCCCTAGCCATGCCGAAACCTAACGGTTTAGAAAATTCCAGGATTTGGAACGAACTTTATCAAAGTATGGATGCTGATCCAGATTTTTATGTGCAGTTAGCAGCCAGACTCCGCTTACCGCAGAAGGTCGTAGCACGAATTCAAAATGTGGAAATACGACAAGGTAAAAGTTCATCAGAGAGAGTACTGGAGCCAGACTCCGCTTACCGCAGAAGGTCGTAGCACGAATTCAAAATGTGGAAATACGACAAGGTAAAAGTTCATCAGAGAGAGTACTGGAGGAATGGAAGTTTGCAAACATGGGTGATGAAACTGAATTGTATCTGATTCTTTGTGAATTAGGAAAGCCAAGTCATGCCAGATACTTGAAGGAGTGTGTAGATGCAAAATATCATTATCTATGTGAGACACAGCCCACTACTGGAACATGTGACGTAACTGCACGGTCGAATCCTGCTGGTTCCTACAATTCTTCCAGACCGCCTGAACAAAAGACTGTTGTCGTTCCTGTGCAGGATACAAACCACGATGTGAGAAATAACCCGGTTGAAGACACATATCATGATTTGGACAATGGCCCAGTTGAAAGTGATGAAGGCCTGTCGTTGTGTGATGATAGCTTGTGGGAAACCAGCTTCGGAAAGCATCTGGTTTCATGTAAAGTGAGGAGAGGTTTCTGTCTTTCAACAAGGATAAAATTTATTCATTCATCCAAGAATATCTAAGCTTATGCATGAGCACAGAGGTAAGTTTGAAATTTGAATTTTTAGCTTAAAACATGGTTTTAATACAACACATTGAATATCTTACAGTAGTACTGTACTTCAATTTTCTCTTTCGCAAACACACGCAACACGCTCGAGGAATGTTTTTGTTGTTGAAAATTATGTTAGTTTGTGATGTCATCAATAGTCTGGGTCGCCCGAGGGGTCGTGATCGTGTCGATCACGTTATATAATCTGTATTTTTCCACTTTTTCGCGTATGACACGTTTGATATACGTGTCATACGTCTTAGGACACGTATATGGCTGCAAGACGGTCAAGTTCCCAGTCCTAATTCTACAATCTCTTTCCTGTAAGGGATTTATAATCAGTCGACACTGCATACGCATCTGTCTGACCTTAAACTTCGCTACTTCTTCGGAAGGCTTCCTGTGTGGGCATTTCCATTCTGTCTATGCAGGGGGTGATCGCAATGACTAACAGACAACGTGTCTCGAAGCATAGTCATGATAACGTGATGCTCAAACTACGATTAAGATTTGAAATTAGCAACAGATTCCTGCCCGGGGCTATGCACATGACTATTATGTTTAACGTTAGAAACTTTTTTGAACTTTATTCTAAAAGGTAATACTAGACGGGATATTAGAGACGCTTGTACATTTAGCCAAAAAGTTTATGTAGTAACTAATTAAATTTTGATTTGTAAAAATTGAGTTGTGAGCCCGCGTTTTGTTCGCGGGCTTCCTTGTCCGCCCCCTCCCGTCGGGTTCAAGGAATCTGGCAGACATCTGAGACGTGCTGTAGGGCCTGTAGGCGTCTAATAAGATTTAAAAGAAAACATTCAATGGTATTTCATCTACGCGTTTATCGGAGTTTCCCGTTTCCAGCGATACAAGAGCAAATGCTACGGTTCTACTAATAAATGAATAAAGATGGGAAAAAAATTAAGAAGAGAGTAAACAGATCGTGATATAAAATTCAAATACTGCTTAGACTATTATTGGAAATCTTTTACATAACCCGGCCTCTCCATCTTTGCTTCTCATTTAAAGACAGTCGCACTGTCACTCAAAAATATGTTACATATTGAGGTGTCCACACTGTCAATTCTGCCTAATAATTAATTATAACCAAAAAGTGTTCAAAGGTTTCTTGTATTGCAACCCACAGGCATCGGTCAAAAAATGTTCGACTAACTTTATTTATCTATATTTTTCTGCTTTTGGGTTTGCATAACACGATGTGTAAGTTTGCCATTTTGGTGTTATGCTTCTTTTCTTGTCACAGTGTTGATTTTTTACATATTTTTTGCTCTGTATATTTAGTTAGGCGATTGTTGCGTGAATATGACATTAACTCTGTCGAAACGTTGCAGATGTTGTATGTAAATAAAAGCCATGTCTTTTCTTAAGTGGGTGCTGGCTGTGATTTTTGTTTTAAGAATTTGTTTTCTCCATCACCAATAATTTTCTTAATTATAACAATAGCAAAATTTTTTGTTTATCATAATAAGTTACGCAGAATTTGAATGACAGTAATTATTTTTTTTGTAACTGCGGGCAAAGACTTTTGAATTTTATTTATTCTTAATGAAAGACCACACCAATCTTGTCTCCAGATCTTTGCAGTGGTCACTTTTCAGAAATCCTTTATTAGCGTTTATTAGAATTTTGAACCTTCGGAAGTGTAGTTGATGTTGATTATAATATTATTAGAAGAGCCTGATTAGCGTTGTTGTACTCTGACATTATAATTCGTTAGCTTGTTGGACTGATTAGGTAGGTTTGGTAGTTAGTTTACAGGCTTCTAGGTTGACCAGTTGGTCGGCCGGTTCGTTGTTCAATTGGTGTTCGTTTTATTGATTGGTTAGCTGGTTGTTAGTTGGTTGGATGGCTGGTTGGTTGGTCAGTTGGATTGATTCATGATCAGCGAATCACTAATTTGATTATTCCTTGGTTTGTTGATTGGTTGTTTAGACGAGTGAACAGGAATTGCGACTTTCGAAGCTTGTTGTGAACAACTTTTCTTGGCGAATTTTAAAATTTTTCATCAAGAAACTCTATTGAAAGCATTTTCTTTCCCCTAATCTTTTTGTAATTGTTCTTTTACAAATCTAATTACAGCGGAAATCAGAAAACACAATTTCGTAATCTCTCTTTCCATCGATTGCACTTAATTTGAAGCAAGCCAGTAAAGGAATGACTAAAAATGAATACCATCATAATGTGTGGGTCGAATACCACGTTACGAGTTCCAAATGTTTCTTGAGAAACCAATTACTGCCTGACCCTGTTAGGGTTGGTCTGTAGAATATTTATACGTGACAGGGGTAATACACAGTTTACATAGAAGTAGCTACGCACTGGTTGTAAAGTTTGCATATTTACGAAACTTTCACGTCTAATAAAGTAATTTAATGTTTTTTATTTACCTAATACACTGGAACGGAAGCACATTAAGAAAGTTGTTGCCTGGTATCCTCTTCTGTTCAACGCTGGTTGACATAAAATCACATCCAGGAGACAATAATCTTTTCATCACCGTCCCCGCTTATTGTCGTCACTTCGTAGACGCCGAATAACTCTCTGTATAGGAGATATAATTTGCAGTCGGCGAAATGTGTTCAACTTTGGGGTAGCTTTCATAGGAAAGCTTGCAGGAATAACAGTAGAATTTACGCATATAAGAACTTCTTTGATTACGTATAAAATCAACCGGTAACAACTTGGCATAATCTTTGCAAACCAATTCAGGGAAAGTTAAACCTGAAAATTACGTAATTTACAACCATCGTTTATCATAAAGCAAAGTCTGCACAGTTATTTACCTTCTGCATTGTCCATTGGAACAGAATCACGATGCAAAGCTAAGTGACCCACTACACAATAGTAATTATTAAAGCGTCCTAGTCTCTTTCGAATTTTGTTTAACCGGTACCTGATCTAAACCACGTCCAATTGCACCGTGTAACGTTATTTTACTAGAAAGCGCTTTCGACCACCAGACTACGCACTGCCAAAATAACACATCTGTCAAGGATTAACACACGTTTGCGCTGACTTTTAGCAGTACAGATTTTCGACATACAGAATAATTCGTTTATCTGTCTTCTATGACATTATAATCAGTGCAGTAAGCCAGCATTTTTGCTGCAACAAGTCATAAGACACTAAGAGCTGTCAACAATTTCAACAACTTTATTCTTAGCATGCGAATGCCACATTACTCCAGCATCTTCAACATACAACGTCACATGACAACGCCACATTTCCGAAGCCGATTCACGGAGGTTGTGGCTTCATAGCAAGTTTCTTTGTGCATGCGCTGCCTTGAGGCAGGGCTCACGGGTTTGTAGCTACTAGTCGCTGGGAAGCATGACTATTTGAACCCATTCCACGAACAGGGTTTAAAACACAAGAAAACTTTACACTTACATGAAGCTTAAAAAATTCGTCTTGAAATTTTATACCACTTACATATTGAGTCAGCGACTTTTTACCAATTGGTGAAAACATTTTAAATAATTAATAATTTTCTCTTCTAGTTACAAGAGTCCTTCAAGCAGGTAACACAATGTTAAGTTCACAATTTTGCATAGAACGTTTCTTGCGAAAGTGGCTTGAAATACATGAAACGAGATGTCTAGATGTTATAAATTGAATGGTCAGATAGACAACTTATATGCACAGCAATTTAACTGATCCCGGACCCCAACAGTGGACAAAAACCGAAACGGGGGTTCAGAATTGTTGTGTTTTGTTTCTCTAGAAAGGCTCGTGGCGAAAACCAGAAAACACGCCGTCAAATAAAACTAGTTTATTTAGCGAGAATTCTATAACACAAAAGTATGAAGGAACGAGAAACGATTACTGTAAACGTGAAAATCTGGAAAACGTTTAAGTATATCTGAAAATGTAAGTATACAAGTATATGTCCGTGTTAGAACTGCGTGCTCTGTGTGCTCACGTGTCGGCGGCCTGCTTTGTCTTATATAGCGCGCCCAAGAAGCTGCCAGAAGTAATGTTCCAGAACATTCCAGACGGTAAGGCGGTCATTCCAACAGATCATTCTACAATGTTCTATGTAATTCTAATAAATGCCAGCGATCTCCACAACATCTACCCAATCATTTCACATCATCATCGTCATCACCATCATCATCACCATCATATGTTCATTAATTACGTCTATTGGCCAGGCAGAACTCTAAAATAAAATTTCACATCAGTAATCCTTATTGCTGTATTGAAGCTTGAGTGTCCATTGACATTAATCAGTAAATTTCAGAAATCTGTTACTGTCAGACCAGAGACAGTCTAGTCTAGTGGTAACGCATCCGCTTTCACAGTCTGGGAGATCGTGAATGCAATATTGTGGTCGGGCACCACCAAAAACTTCAAAAAATGGTACCTGCTGTTGTCCTGTATCTGTATTTTTTGGGGGGATCGAGCGATAAAAGTGGAATAATAATAATCTCTGTTATGTAGGTGGTAGTTTGTTATTTATAATCGGCGGCAAAAGTTTCATAGCAGTCTTGCATTGTCTGTTGAAATCAAAGCCGACCTTAAGTAAGGAATGTTGTTATCGTTACCATTATTGTTTTTATTCTTATTATTATTATTACTATTACTATTGATCAAGGTTGAAGTAAATCGCACATCATGGCTAAATCTGTGGAAAAACTAGAGTGAAAACTTGCGCCAGTTACCTTTTCTTATCACAATTATTATCTGAGGACTAAACTCTGGGAATTAACTAATAATTTATTGTGCCCCTTAAGATAGGAGTAAAGAAAATTTCCGGGTCATGCTATAAGACGTAACTAGGCTTTGGTATGTTCTGCATGGAAACAGAATTTTTCCAAGAAGTCACTTAAACGATAGAAAGAGTTGAGACACCAAATGTGCGTTTTACTTAAAATTATGTTACTACTACTAGGCCTATTAAATTAGTGTTGAAGCAGCGATTCGCATTTGAACTCGAACTCCAAAGTAGTATAAGTAGTTGTAGTAGTACTAGTAGTGGTGGTGGTACTTGGATGAGGTGCATTTACTTCAGTGATTAACTAGTACCAAGTTACTTGGGCAAAGTAACAAAATGTAGGTGACACATACTGAATGCGGATGACTTGGTAGGCTTGCTACTTAAAAGAGGAATAGAGAAAAATTACCTGGCTATGATACTTGCTGAGTTTAGGCTTCAGTAAGATGTGGTTCAATGATAATTTTCCTAAAAACCACTAAGCCTTCATATTCGAATTGAGACAGTTTATTAATTATTGGGCTATGATACGTGTATGATCTATGAGAACATTAAACTAAGACTTAAAGTTAGGCATCGAGTTATATATGTTTTTACTTATAATTGATATCATGATATCAAAGTGCAATCGTCTGCACATGCACATTGCAAAAAAAGTAATTGTGATAAGGATTTTACATCTGAAGTAATATGATATGATATTAATATTAATCATATTAATATTATATGATTTAATCACGAATTTTTCAACGCTCTTTTTGCAAAGGTAGGAAAATATGTATACACCTTGTTCTAATTATAAGGAAGATTCAAATTGTTAAGTACGATGGCGACCATTAGTTGTTTGTGCATACGCTGAAACGGTGAAATTAATTCATTTAAAAAATTTAAAGCATCTTTAAAATTGTAGGTTGACCTAAAATAACTGCTAAAGAGGTCATGTTTTTAGTACTGGTTTTTCGTTTGTTCGCTAGCAAGATCGTACAAACACATCTAGAAAACTTCGTGAAGAGGTGGGCATGTTTGGTGAAATTTTGGTGAGGGTTTAGGCATGTTTAAGAATGTTCAGGTTTCAGCGAACGTCAGTGCTATCGTGGTCTTCTGTAGTAGTAGTAGTAGTAGTAGTAGTAGTAGTAGTAGTAGTAGTAGTAGTAGTAGTAGTAGTAGTAGTAGTAGTAGTAGTAGTAGTAGTAGTAGTAGTAGTAGTAGTAGTAGTAGTAAAATCTTCATTTGCCATTTTAAAAACATTGACCATCATATTAAAAGACAGACAATCAGTGTTAGCTCATATAAAAACATACACTGTTCTGGGCAAATGCGTCTGGTGCAAGCTAAACTATAAGTGCAACTAGAAATTCAAAAATAAAATATATACTAGTTTAATAAGGTCTAGGAAAAATGAAATTATGATTTGAGTAAGTATCATCGTGTTCGTATGTCGGATATTCAAAACGAGTCATCAAATGTTTTTTTAATTTACACTTGAATATTGATAAAGAGCTGCTGTGTTTTAGTGATGTCGGTAATGAATTCCAAAGTTGTATTGCTTGCTTAGTAATGGAATTCTTTCCATATTGGTTGTTCGTTCTAATGTTTCTTAAATTTAGTGTTCTGTTATTCATACTGGGGTTTTCAAGAAGTGGGAGCTTATTGTTTTTGAAAGGAGAATGAATATTGTTAATATATTTATAGAGAAACAGGAGAGTTTGATAATCTCTGTGGGAGTTTCTTAAAGAGGTGGCAGAATATTTACTTGCATTGTGAGATGATTTCAAAGAATGACCATCAACTAATCATAAACCTTCAGTGTTTATTTGTCATTTGTTACATTTTTACCTGCAACTGCTAAATGACAAACAATCGAACATTTCTTAATTTTGTCTGCATTATAATTCACTCACATCATGCATAGATAATCCCCATTTATTAATGTATATAATGTTTGTTAATTTGACCTACATTCAAACACATGTTGTGTGTGCAAAATGACAGTGTTAACACTTCAAGGCTTCTTTGTACAAATTTTTAAAATTTCGTTTTAGTTCAATCACGTTCAGCGGTGGATAGAGGCTTTAGAAAAAGGGTGGGCCCAACGAAAAAGCAGCTAGGACGTCTGGGGACTCAATGCATTTTACTGCATTTTAGACCATTTTTCTTACTAGCTTCCACAAGCAAATTCAATAGTTTAAAACTCATTATGTCACCTCAAACTTTTGACTCTTAATTACACACCAATACACTAGCATACACACTAGTATAGCATATAATTGCACACAGCGACATCTTTGCCAAAAACTTCAATTATCACTTAAAGGGCACAAACGTTTTTACACTAAAATCATTAATGCAGAACTTTTTACTCGATGTAAGTCATTAAAAGCTACCAGTAAACGTTCTAAAGCTTATAATCCAGAAACGATATTCACTTGGTGTGCTGTAACTACTACTATGAAGGGGGGGGGGCTTGGGCTCACATTGTTCAACCTAATTATGGCCATATGGTTGGGTAATGCTAAGTTTGAATTGCTAGCAAGCCACTAGTGGTACCACTTGGAAAAAAACTGTCCCGAGTCAGTATATGTCGAGACGTATCCGCAGCTAAGCAAAAAAATCCATTAATTTAACTAAACCTAAACAATAAGGGCTAACTCGGGGTAATAAGCATTATACTGATGCATGCTCACACGTAAAAGTAATTACCTTTCTCGGGTAGTACAAAAATATGGCTAGAAAATGTTGTTACAATACTTTTGCAAGTATTGGGACAATGTGAACTTGCCACAACATTGTACCAACATTTTTGGCAATATTTTTTCCACATTGTAACAATATCTGTGCAACATTGTGGCGGGAAGTCTACATTTCCATATCGTTCCAATATTTGCAAAAAATACTGTGACAACGTGGCAATTTTGTCACACAGCCTGGGTCATCAAAAGCAAAATAAAAAAGGAAATATACAGTAATCAGTGTCATTGTTTCTTTATTATTCTTAATTAAGATAGAAACTCTCAAATACATTTCTCTGTAGCCGAAATTTCACAGTAACCACATAATACTAGCTGCATCCTTTAATTTCAAGACATAGGTCCCAATAATTACGTTAACGTTAATTATGTAAACGTTGTTAACGACTCTTACGACTCTTCTCAAAATAGAGAAGCAATTACCCTATTATAATAAATTATATATTATGCTTAATGAACATGAAACAGGTGTTCTGTAAATATATCAATTCGAATACATAGAGTAATGTTACGACTAAATGGAGAGCAAAGCTCAACGCTATTGCTATGAACTATGAATTTATTTTCACACATCGAAATCACACATCGAAATACAATATCAAACACATTAATAAACTTTAGATAAAATTATTTGCGTAGTGCGAGGTGACTGTACGACCATACGGTTTCTTAAATTTAGTGTTCTGCTATTCATACTGGGGTTTTAAGAAGTGGGAGCTTATTGTTTTTGAAAGGAGAATTAATATTGTTGATATATTTATAGAGAAACAGGAGAGTTTGATAATCTCTGTGGGCTTCTAATATTGGGATTTTCATGGAGTATCTTAAAGAAGTGGCTGAATATTTACTTGTATTGTGAGATGATTTCAAAGAATGGCCATTAACTAATCGTAAAGAATAGTTTTGAAGTACATTTAATTTGATGTATGACTCTCTTTTCACTTTTTGGTACAGTATGCAGGCACGTAAATAATGGGGCAAAATAAAAGTTTTGTAAATTAGAATTTTTGTTTGTTTTGATAGCTGTCCTCTGATTTGTCGAAGGTACAAAGTACCTAATGCCATTTTTTTTATAAATGTTGATGAACTGCTCTTCCCATGTAAGCATGTTGTCCAACTTAACGCCTAAGAAATTAACAACTTTTGACTGCACGATAGCATCATTTTCTATTTGCAAGGATATAGCAGCTGTATTTTCAGCATTGTTAATTGTTGGAGATAATACCATAAATTCTGTTTTGTCACTATTCCTTTTTAGCTTATAATAATTAAATGCCATGTTGATATTCTTTATGTCTTTTTCTAAGTACTGTTTTGCAATGCTGATATTCTCGTGAGCCGGATAAATAGTCGTGTCGTAATACTTAAATGTTGTAGAACATTAGAAATATTGTTGATGTAAAGGTTAAACAGTAGAGGTCCCAACAGTGTGCCCTGCGGGATACCTCGTTGAAGGTTAGCCCAATCTGAGAATGTTGTAGAGTTTATTTTAACCTGCTGCTTTCTATTTTGTAGGTAATCAGTAATTAATTTTAGTGCTGATTGTTCAAATCCAAGTTCTTTCAAATTATCTAATAGTAGCGTGTGATTTAAACTGTCGAAAGCTTTACTTAAATCTAGAAAAGCTGCTGCCACATATTTCTTTTTATCAAGATTATCTCGCCAGTTTTCAGATACGTTTATTACAGCATCGACAGTTGAATGGTTTTTTTAAATCCGAATTAATGTGTCGATAAGAGTTCATTTTGATTGACATATGTAATAATTTGCTTTCCCAAATTTTACTCATAGAATGAACTATTGATACTGGTCTGTAATTTATCGGTTGATCTTTAGCATTCTTTTTGTGGATTGGTGTAATATTAGCTGTTTTGCAATGGTCAGGAAATTTGCCATGTATTATTATTATTTGGTTAGTTATATAGGTTATATGTAGAGCAATTAAATGCATACTGTACTTTAGAATTATTATTGGTATGTCAGATATGCCACTTATTGGCATCTAAATTATTTATTATTTTTAAAATATCAGCAAAAGTAACACTCAAAATTGGTTATTTGCAGGTCCTACAGTTTTTAGTTTGTCGTTTATGGTATCAGTGTAATCATTCTGCAAATTGAAGTTTCCGGGGTTAACAAACGTCTCATTTAACAAATTTGCAATATCTTTGGGTTTCGTTATTGTGGTATTGTCGATTTTAAGTTCATTTGCCCTATTTTGTTTATTTATAACATTGTTGATCACTGTCCATTTTTGTTTTGTAGTGGAGGCACTACTGCATTGTTCTTGAATATATCTATTTTTTAGAATTTTATTAAGATTGTTGAATTTGTTTCTAGCTTTCTTGTACTTTATGTGGTCATTTTTAGATTTAGTGTTAAGCCACATGTTATATAAGTCATTTTTATTATTTCTTAAATCATTAAGTCCAGCATTTGTCCAATTACTTTCACAATTAAGCTTTGACTTGATGTTCAATTCTTTAACTTTTTTGAAAGGTGCATGAAGATCTAAGCAGTATTGGATATTTTTTTATTAAAATGTCTACTTGAGTGTTTATATTTGTTGTAAGATATATCTCGCTCCAGTTAATTTTAGCGAAGTCATTTAAAAAGTATGTCTCATTATAGTGTGTGAAATCTCTGCAACTTTTCCAACACGAATTATGATTTGCTGCAATTAAGTGGAATAATTTATCAGCTGTAATCATGAAATTGTGATCTGAATATTAACAAGGTATACTGTCATGAGCTATAAATTTGCAAGGGTTATTAGTAATAAAATGATCAATTAAAGTAAAAGACGTTTTAAAGCACCTTGTTGGTTTATCGTTGTTTAATAGTTTCACATTAAATAAATTTAGAAGTTCTTTGTACTTTGCATATGAAGCATTATATCATTAGTAAGAGTGTTAATATTAAAATCGCCCATAATTAAGATTTGTTTGTTTTCAAATACTGCTCTTTCTAATTCTATTCCGAAGTATTTAAAAAAAGTTTTTAATTTAGTATTTGGGGGTCTATAAACAGTGCATACTAAGTAATCCCCGATGTTGCACCACAGCGATTCACAATCTTTCCTGTTCGCATACACTTTGTTTCTGTGGCTGTGAAATGTGATGGTATATAAATGTGTGATGATCGGTTATACCACCCATCATTGTCGCAACACCTATTTTGATATATGATGTTGTGTGTGCATAATTAATTATCTAATTACCAGATTGATTTATTGCACTGTTTATTTAAACTTATATTACATTGTGTTTTTGTAAGATTTTGACACTAGATGGCTCTGGTCGCTTGTTTCTCTGCTTATCTGTAATTACGTTACCTGAAAATTCGAATACCAAATGGCTTCAACCTGTTTTGGAAGCTTACTACAGAGTTTGTGTTTTAGACTAGTTATGTTCTGACTGTCAAAGTTACAGGGTGGTGGAGTTTTGCTGGCTAGACCACATCCTGTGGTTATTTTATATGGCTGAACACCAAGTTTGGTGTGGACCTGTCTTTAATGGCACTCGTATGCAGTGAGATGATTTGTCACAAAGACAATGGTTTTGTCTACTTTTGGTTATGCTTTGTTTGCTGTGATGACACTGTCTTGACATTCCAAGAAGCAAGTGTTTGGAAATCATATCTCTACCTGCAGAATAGGACTCAAATTCTCGCGGAATAGTAGTGGAAAACCAGTCAAGGACCAGTTCTACCTGGACCAATGGTCTGTCTGTTCGTCTGAACTAAAGGTTCTGTTTGTCACCCTGCAAAATGACGATATCTGGCTTTATCACTGGAAGGCTGAGGCAACCAGGTACGAGTTCAACCACTGGATTGCTAGAGTAGTTTTAAAGCGTGGTCCATGCAGAGGCTGGGTTGGTGACCACTGGCAAAGAGCTGCTGTGGCGAGGACGTGGCTGACTACTGGAGATGAAAAGCTGATGTAGCATGGTTGAAGACTCAAGAGCGTGGTTGATAGATCCAAAAGCCTGATGAGAGACACAAGCGTAGCCGGCCAATGTTACTTTTCGGGGCATTAGGTATTACACAGCATACTCATATTAGCATACTCAGCAGAGACCACGTTGGCACGTTCCCGCTCATCCTGAAAGTAGTGCGAAAGCCCCGACGGTCAGATCTGTGCACAGAAAAAAAAGAATTGGATTTCCGTGACAGTGAACTTGAAGTCTTGACATAGCAAGCGAGGGCACGTCAGTGAGTAAAACAGCAAACTTTTATGTACAGTTCTACAGTGTGCGACGCAATAGCTTACTACGAACTGTTTTGTCTGTACAATAATTTTAAACGCTACGTATAATTACTTCAACGAAACTCAATGCCAAGAAGTAATGTAATAAAAGCTCAAAGCTAGATGCCAGACATGGCTATTGGTCCATTGTGTTAGACGAAGAATCATCGTATTTGACAACATTCAATAGCCCTTTTGGCCGTTACAGATTCTTGAGACTACCTTTCGGATTATCCATCAGCCAAGATGTGTTTCAGCAGCAAATGGATTTCATTTTAGAAAAATGCCCTGGAGCAGAAGGCATTAGTGATGACATTGCCGTACATGGTAAAACCGAAGCTGAGCACAATGCCAATTTACTCAACCTGATGGAAGTAGCAAGAGAGCATGGGCTGGTATTCAACTACGAGAAATGCAGCATAAAACAAAACAGCATCACATTTTTTGGAATGGTGTTCGATGCAAATGGAGTCCACCCAGACCCAGCAAAGATTAAAGCTATACAAGTCACGAAAGCACATATCAATCTCGCGAAAGCTCTGATATTACTGATCACCTTCGACAGAAGCAAGCCAAGCAAAACGGATATTATGACAAGAAAAGGGCTGCTAACCATGAGCTGCCACCACTTGGTCAGTTGGTCAGCAAGTACGTGTACAAGATCAAGCTACAAAAAAGTGGCATCCTGGTATCATTGGGAAATTATGTTCTAGTACGTAATGTTACAGAATGCTTGATCATGTAAGTGCCTAAGCGGATGCAGGGGAAGGTTTCTGCTAATTCCTTAAAGCTTTTTATCCAAAAGGCAATTCTGTTCACCGCCTTGTATATTAAGTTTTTGCTCAGCTTGTTAGAGAAATAAAATTCTTGCTCAGTTGATGTAACAGACGTTAGATGATCGCATTTAATTATCTGTGACTAACTGACGTAATGTGATCAGTACTTACAACTTAATGTATCATACACAGGTCTGTATTTTTAATTTAATCTAGATAGAATGGTCCGAGCAAAAAAATTTTCGACTCAATTAAAATTGTTCGAGTTGCATTCCATTTAAAAACTATGACTTTCTGGTGGTATATATATTTTGAAATGAGTTAAATGTTAACCTGGGACATCTGCCTTTCATTTCTTTACCCGGTTCTAGTTTTACATCTTTGCATTAAAGTGCACATAATTTGAAAACCCAGTGAAAAAAATACTGTAGCGCAATCTTTGTGTTATGAACAAGCTAATTCTAATTGTAGTTATGTTGCTTTTTGAGTAAAGTTGCTGTAATGATCTTGAACAAAATTTTGAACTAATGTTCTGCAAATGTGTTTCAGGAAAGTAATAATACTAGAAGCCAGGGGAGACACCAATCATTTATATTGACGATTCATCTTATCATAACACATTCTGGGATAACTGGAAAGAAGTAAATCCCTAGCCATGCCGAAAACTAAAAACCGTTTAGAAAATTTCAGGATTTGGTACGAACTTTATCAAAGTATGGATGCTGATCCAGATTTTTGGATGCAGTTAGCAGCCAGACTCGGCTTACTGCAGAAGGTCGTAGCACGAATTCAAAACGTGGAAATACGACAAGGTAAAAGTCCATCAGAGAGAGTACTGCAGGAATGGAAGTTTGCAAACATGGGTGACGAAACTGATTTGTATCTGATTCTTTGTGAATTAGGAAAGCCAGGTCATGCCAGATACTTGAAGGAGTGTGTAGATGCAAAATATCATTATCTATGTGAGACACAGCCCACTATTTGGAACACGTGTTTAAATGACATATGTATCTATGAAAACTAATAATCAATTTTACATTGCTACGCATAAAAGGCTGTGCATTTATTAACAAAAAAAATCGATTTTATAGGTAGATCGATCCTGTACCAATTTTACACATAAATAAGTCGGTTATTTCTTTATTATTAGTTATAAATTCGTTACTAAAGTGCCTTTTTGTGATCGTTCTTTTAAATTCCATATTTTGTAGCAACAATTTTTATCTATTTTATTGTTATCGCTTCTGTTACTTGGTGTTTATCATTAATTGATAATTGATGAAGACTTGTGAAATTATACCAGTGATGTTTTCTTTAATATAATTAATGCATTAAGAATCAAAGTAGTGTAATTTAGAAAGTATGGTCTCGTTTATGAGCATGTCGTGATTCCTAAGCTGCGTTCAGCAACAGCCGAGTGAAACAAACAGCCGGTTTTTAAAGATAAACAGAGCTATAGTGTCACAAATTTATCACCATGAAAATCAATTATAGCTCTAGTTTAAATATTTTTTAAATGAAGGAATGCAAATGGAAAAAAGTTATTCCATGTACTAAAGTTTAAAATTAGGATTTTGTCATTGTAATTTGAAGTAATCAATCAAATTAACATGTAAAAGTTTCATGTTGCCAAATGTTTATTCTGTGATAGTTATTATGGTTTGATGTTTATCTGATTGAGTGAATTAATTACAGTGCTTTAATTACAAATTACTGAAGTCTTTATTGTCAAATTGTATTATCTTTATTAAAGAATATAATTATTTACATAGTATTATTAAATGCATCTATTCTATGCATCTAATTTAATTTACACATTTATGTACAATGAATACAAAGGAATCATCGTTTAAACGATCTGCCGTATCGACCCATTCGTGTAATGCATGCTGTGTAATATTCAAGCACAATGACAGCTTTGAAGACTGAAAGGAAACATGAGACTAGACGACGTAGTTAATTAAAACTTTTTTTAAGTTTTATACTAATTGCCTTAGCACGGGTATGGCTACCTCAAAGCAATGGCTTCAGACAGAAGGTAAAATTATGAATAATGCACGTGTCCAAAATAGAATTAATATAACTATTTTGCTAGTGATGGAAAGTATCTATTGCCGTTTATCCTGAATCTTGGTTAATATTTGGGGAAACTATTTTCTGACGTAGAATTCCACAGATTAGAAGTCCGAACATTTGGGAACGAAGTGGTTGCCAAAAAAATTATCAAGCAGCTGTTTGTATCTTGTAACGTCCACAGTAAGTTTGTAAGGGAAACAACAGAACAACGAGCATTACGAACAAACTGTTGCAGTTTAGGAACCAGAGACGAGAGGCCCTTAGCATAAGGGACCGTTGAGTTTCTGAGTAAGGGACTAGTGTTATTGTTCTTTATCACGTCCACAGTGTAAAATTACTGTTCATTTAAAGTAAAACCAGACCCAATGTTAAACTGCAGGTCAAAATAACCTATTCTTTGAAATTTTGAAAGAAAATATACTATTTTTTCAAGAATGCCTTACAAAAAAGCATTATTACCACACAAACACAATTTCGCGTTCGCGCCACTAGTTCTTCACTGTTACATGCATTTTGCCATACACTAGTTAGACGGACACTACCGCTTGCATTTCGGAAATGCATTGCACAAAAATCGGTGCTGTACCTCTTAGCTCAGATGTGTTAGTTTGTGACGAATCGCACACGTTTGATAGCTTATGCATGAGCACAGCGGTGAATTTGAAATTTGAATTTTTAGCTTAAAACATGGCTAGTTTTAATACAACACAGTGAATATCTTACAGTAGCACTACACTTCAACTTTCTCTTTCACAAATATGTGCAACACGCTAATGGAATGTTTTTGTTGTTGAAAATTATGTTAGTTTGTGATGTCATCAATAGTCTGGTTCGCCCGAGGGGTCGTGATCATACGTCCCAACTGCTAACCTGGGGCATCTGCCTTTTATTTCTTTACCCGGTTCTAGTTTTACATCTTTGCATTAAATGATTAAGATTGTAAATTGCTTGTAATAACATTTTTGTCGTCTAACTACATTATGCTGCACATAATTTGAAACCCAGTGAAAGAAGAATACTGTAGCGCAATCTTTGTGTTATGAACGAACTAATTCTTATTGTGAGTTATGTTGCTTTTTGAGTAAACTTGCCGTAATGATCTTGAACAAAATTTCGAACTAATGTTCTGCAAATGTGTTTCAGGAAAGTAATAATACTAGAAGCCAGGGCAGACACCAATCATAGGTATTGACGATTCATCTCATCATAACACATTCTGGGATAACTGGAAAGAACTAAATCTCTAGCCATGCCGAATCCTAACGGTTTAGAAAATTTCAGGATTTGGTACGAACTTTATCAAAGTATGGATGCTGATCCAGATTTTTATGTGCAGTTAGCAGCCAGACTCGGCTTACCGCAGAAGGTCGTAGCACGAATTCAAAACGTGGAAATACGACAAGGTAAAAGTTCATCAGAGAGAGTAATGGAGATATGGAAGTTTGCAAACATGGGTGATGAAACTAAATTGTATCTGATTCTTTGTGAATTAGGAAAGCCAGGTCATGCCAGATACTTGAAGGAGTGTGTAGATGCAAAACATCATTATCTATGTGAGACACAGCCCACTACTGGAACATGTGTCGTAACTGCATGGTCGAATCCTGCTGGTTCCTACATTTCTTCCAAACAAACCACGGTCTGAGACACCGGGCTAAAAGACACATGTCATGATTTGGACAATGGCCCAGAAGAATAGCGTATGAATGAGCACAGCGGTGAAACCAATAGTATCTGCTTAACTGATTTTTCTGCTACTGCTGTAGCAATGACATTCTTTGAATTAATAAAATAAATCAGCATTATATTTGAAAGAATTTGAAACATTTTATCAAGAAACTCTATCGAAATCACTTTCTTTCTACTAATCTTTTTGTAATTGTTCTTTTACAGATCTAATTACAGCGGAAGTCAGAAAACACAATTCTCTCTTTCCATCGATTGTACTTAATTTGAAGCAAGCCAGTAAAGAAATGACTAAAAATGAATACCATAATGTGTGGGTCGAGTACCACGTTACGAGTTCCAAATGTTTCTTGAGAAACCAATAAATGCCTGACCCTGTTAGGGTTGGTCTGTAGAATATTTATACGTGACAGGGGCAATACACAGTTTACATAGAAGTAGCTATGCACTGGTTGTAAAGTTTGCATATTTACGAAACTTTCACGTCTAATAAAGTAATTTAATGTTTTTTATTTACCTAATACACTGGAACGGAAGCACATTAAGAAAGTTGTTGCCTGGTATCCTCTTCTGTTCAACGCTGGTTGACATAAAATCACATACAGGAGACAATAATCTTTTCATCACCATTCATGCCTACTGTCGTCACTTCCTAGGCGCCGAATAACTCTCTGGATAGGAGATATAATTTGAAGTCGACGAAATGTGTTCAACTTTGGGGTAGCTTTCATAGGAAAGCTTGCTGGAATAACAGCAGAATTCACGCATCACAGAACTTCTTTAATTACGTATAATATCAACCGGTAACAACTTGGCATAATCTTTGCAAACCAATTCAGGGAAAGTTAAACCTGAAAATTACGTAATTAACAACCATCGTTTATCATAAAGCAAAGTCTGCACATTTATTTACCTTCTGCATTGCCCATTGGAACAGAATCACGATGCAAAGTTAAGTGACCCACTACACAATAGTAATTATTAAAGCGTCCTAGTCTCTTTCCAATTTTGTTTAACCGGTACCTGATAAACCACGTCCAATTGCACCGTGTAACGTTATTTTACTAGAAAGCGCTTTCGACCACCAGACTACGCATTGCCAAAATAACACATCTGTCAAGGATTAACACACGATTGCGCTGACTTTTAGCAGTACAGATTTTCGACATACAGAATAATTCGTTTATCTGTCTTCTATGACATTATAATCAGTGCAGTAAGCCAGCATTTTTACTGCAGCAAATCATAAGAAACTAATAGCTGTTAACAATTTCAACAACTTTATTCTTAGCATGCGAATGCCACATTACTCCAACATCTTCAACATACAACGTCATGTGACAACGCCACATTTCCGAAGCCGATTCACGGAGGTTGTGGCTTCATAGCAAGTTTCTTTGTGCATGCGCTGCCTTGAGGCAAGGCTCACGGGGTTGTAGCTACTAGTCGCTGCGAAGCATGACTATTTGAACACATTCCACGAATAGGGCTTAAAACACAAGAAAACCCTACACTTACATGAAGCTTAAAAAATTCGTCTTGAAATTTTATACCACTTACATACTGAGTCAGTATTTACCAATTGGTGAAAACATTTTAAATAATTAATAATTTTCTTTTCTAGTTACGTAAGTCTTTCAAGCTGGTACGTTTCTTGCGAAAGTGGCTTGAAGTACATGAAACGAGATGTCTAGATGTTATAAATTGAATGGTCGGTTAGACAAGTTATATGCACAGCAGATTAACTGATCCCGGACCCCAACAGTGGACAAAAACCGAAATGGGGGTTCAGAATATAATGGGTTTGAGCTATCTAAGCTAAATTCTTGTTTATTTTTAAATAATCAGCTTTAGTAAACCTCTATAGCGTTAAAAAATCTATATGAAATAGTCTTAAAAGGTCAACCATTTCGATAGTCAACTGCAGGCGCTTCAAAGTATAGGATGGCACAGCACAAGTTTTGAACGGCGTGTATAAGCTACTAAAGAACTGTTCAAAAAATCATTTTAGGCAAATTTTATGCCAAATGCTCAAACTGGTGATGGTGATGGTTTGACAGTGTGGATGTATCATTTACATAACACATAAGAACATTATGAAATTCGTAGCTGCTAATTGTCAAACGGCCAATAAACAAACTGTGCTGTCGAAAGTCTCCTTCCCATTCAGAAAGTATAGCTGACATTCACACTTGCTCGTGGTAGGCCACATGCAAGAATAACTGGAAATTTTGCAGAATTTTCAACTGCGGGAACTGAACGAAATGATATCAATGGAAACGAGGTATATGTGTTTCTGTGGTGTTCCTTCCGTAGTCTTAAAGAATTGTTGGGTCAGCATTGGCTAATGGATATAATAACTATTATTCAATAGCAGTTTTGCGACCTTCTGCCACCTTGAATTTTCATCTTGGTAGAAGTTTCAGATGCACATTGACGAAAGTTGATTACTTGTGAACTTCCATTTTTCATAAGACCGACCCGGTATGGCATCAGACGAAAAAGTAACAGAAAAATAACACCAAAAAAGCAAAAAATGTCATAGAAGTCATATGAACCTCGGATTTGTTTGGGCAGAGAACACACTTGCTCGTGGTAGGCCACATGCAAGAATAACTGGAAATTTTGCAGAATTTTCAACTGCGGGAACTGAACGAAATGATATCAACGGAAACGAGGTATATGTGTTTCTGTGGTGTTCCTTCCGTAGTCTTAAAGAATTGTTGGGTCAGCATTGGCTAATGGATATAATAACTATTATTCAGTAGCAGTTTTGCGACCTTCTGCCACCTTGAATTTTCATCTTGGTAGAAGTTTCAGATGCACATTGACGAAAGTTGATTACTTGTGAACTTCCATTTTTCATAAGACCGACCCGGTATGGCATCAGACGAAAAAGTAACAGAAAAATAACACCAAAAAAGCAAAAAAATGTCATAGAAGTCATATGAACCTCGGATTTGTTTGGGCAGAGAACATTCGTTCCAGCTATGATGTTCTAAGAAGGATTGAATGTCGGGACAATATAATTATGTAGATTGTTTATTTTGCTTTGGGCAGTATGATTATCAGTATAGTGTTAGTGTCAGTATAGTTTTAAAATTTTGTAAGCATACATACGATCTATGTTAAAGATTAAAGACAATGGCAAGCTTGTAGGGAATGAACGAGGAAGTTGCGCTATGAGGTAGTTTGAAACGAACTAGAGGAAAAACGTGATTATAACAATGTCCAGTAATACTATCCGTGGCTGTTAGGAGTCAAAGAACGCACCGTTACTAAAAGGGGGCAAAAATGTGTCGAGACCAAAATGTTTACTGCGTTTTCTTTGTGTACAGAAGGGTAATTGAAAAAGCAGCCTAAGTTTTGAAACAAACTATAAATGTAAGACTGGAATCAGTTCAATTTTTTGACGATTTTACCACGCGTCCACGCCCAAACTTCAGGCCAAACCAGTTCAGGAAATGTTTGGCTGAAAGGTGAAGTAACCACCCAATAATTGACCAGAATTCAGACCGAGTCAGGCACCTTGCACGACTGTTTGTTTCTGTCAGTTTGAAGAAATACCTTACGAGTATATTTTGTATTATCAGAACATGCAGTGAATAGCCTATAACACTGACAATTTAACTGTTTTAGTATTTTGGAGAAAAAAATTATTCAGACGTCAAAGGCTCTACTATCGATGTTTATGGATTTTGCAATATCATTAATGATAGTAGAAATCATTAACAGCTATTCGTAATTGCCTTCTCTAGCGAAACCAAAGAAATCAGGAAAACGCTTCGGTCATAGCATTTGTTAACTATGAGTGAGTAGTCGTCAAGAATACATTTCATTCGAGTGCTTGATCATGTAAGTGCCTAAGCGGATGCAAGAGAAGGTTTCTGCTAATTCCTTAAAGCTTTTTATGCAAAAGCCAAGTCTGTTCACCGCCTTGTATATTAAGTTTTTGCTCATTTTGTTAGAGAAATAAAATTCTTGCTCAGTTGATGTAACAGACGTTAGATGATGACATTTAATTATCTGTGGCTAACTGACGTAATGTGATCAGTACTTACAACTTAATGAATCATACACAGGTCTGTATTTTGAATTTATACTATAGTCAGTATAGATAGAATGGTCCGAGCAAAATTTTTTTCGACTCAGTTAAAATTGTTCGAGTTGCATTCCATTTAAAAACTATGACTTTTTGGTGGTATATATATTTTGAAATGAGTTAACTGCTAACCTGGGACATCTACCTTTCATTTCTTTCCCTGGTTCTACTTCTAGTTTTATTTTTACATCTTCACATTAAATGATTAAGATTGTAAATTGCTTGTAATAACATTTTTATCGTCTAACTACATTATGCTGCACATAATTTGAAAACCCAGTGAAAGAACAATACTGTAGCACAATCTTTGTGTTATGAACAATCTAATTCTAATTGTAAGTTATGTTGCTTTTTGAGTAAATTTGCTGTAATGATCTTGAAAAAATTTTGAACTAATGTTCCGCAAATGTGTTTCAGGAAAGTAATAATACTAGAAGCCAGGAGAGACACCAATCATAGATATTGACGATTCATCTTATCATAACACATTCTGGGATAACCGGAAAGAACTAAATCCCTAGCCATGCCGAAACCTAACGGTTTAGAAAATTTCAGGATTTGGTACGGACTTTATCAAAGTATGGATGCTGACCCAGATTTTTATGTGCAGTTAGCAGCCAGACTCCGCTTACCGCAAAAGGTCCTAGCACGAATTCAAAATGTGGAAATACGACAAGGTAAAAGTCCATCAGAGAGAGTACTGGAGGAATGGAAGTTTGCAAACATGGGTGATGAAACTGATTTGTATCTGATTCTTTGTGAATTAGGAAAGCCAGGTCATGCCAGATACTTGAAGGAGTGTGTAGATGCAAAATATCATTATCTATGTGAGACACAGCCCACTACTGGAACATGTGACGTAACTGCACGGTCGAATCCTGCTGGTTCCTACAATTCTAACAGACCGCCAAGTTTAGGAGGGTCAATGTGTGCCAGCTGCAGGCCATCCATATTCACATCGATGACTAACAATGCCAGTAAAAGCATTTCCACTGAAAACAATGCCAGTAACAGCATTTCCACTGAAAACAATGCCAATTTCGCTTCTGCTAGCAATGGCGAGCCTTTTATTAAAAAGACTGCTGTCGTTCCTGTGCAGGATACAAGCCATGATGTGAGAAATAACCCGGTTGAAGACACATATCATGTTTCAGACAATGGCCCAGTTGAAAGTGACGAAGGCCCGTTGTTGTGTGATGATAGCTTGTGGGAAACCAGCTTCGGAAAGCATCTGGTTTCATGTAACTCGAATGAAAGTGAGGAGAGGTTTCTGTCTTTCAACAAGGACAAAATTGATTCATTCATCCATGATGTTTCTCAAACATCCTTGGGCGGATCAGCTAGTGCGCAAAATGCTCAAGTTTCACATTCTGAGATAAGTGCTAATGAACGTACACAAGCATTACTTTTATCTTTATCTATAGAAAATAAGGAGTCTGTGCAGGATTCTGTCAAGCTCGTAGAAGCTGATGCATCACATGCAGTTTGTTTTCAGAAAATTTGTGAAGCTACTAGTGATTTTGCCTGTAAAACTGGCGAAGGTACGTATGGAACTGTTTTCTTAGGCAATCTGGAAAATAGAAAGGTTTCAGTCAAAGTCATAATGCAGAAAATGGGGTTGTTTGAGAGATACGACTGGAAGTCTAAGGAGTTACGCAGAGCGTTAGATGAGTTGTGTAAATGCAGTCATGTTAATGTCACGAGGCTACTTTGTTACAATGTGGAGGAAGCAAAGTCATGTTTGGTTTACGAGTACATGGAAAATGGTTCATTACTGGACAAACTGACTTGTAAGAATAGGTCTCCTTTAAGTTGGAGAGAACGGGAATCAATCATGTGTGACGCTGCATGTGGTCTGCTCTACTTGCATAAGAGAAATATCGTACACGGAAATATTAAGACCACAAATATACTTCTCGATGCTAATATGACTGCCAAGGTAGCAGATTATGGATTAGCAGCGCAAGTTGATGCAGCTCGAAACACGCATACGATGAGCCGTACCAGAGATACTGGGGCTTATTTGCCAATTGACTACCTGCAAAGTGGCAAGTTATGCCCAGCTGTAGACGTGTACGGCTTTGGAGTGGTTGTGCTTGAAATGCTTACTGGGCAGAGAGCCTTTGACAAGCAGAGGAAGCCAGTTACACTTGTTGACTTAATCGAACGTCTGAATAGTAAAGAAGAAAAAGCTGCCATCGTTGATGAAAACATCAGAAAGAGTCGCTCAGGTGGCGATGAAGTACAAGTAGCTGAGGACGTTAGAAAAGCGGTGACTTGCATAAATTTCGCAATCGAGTGCACTAATGCAAAATCACACAAGCGACCCGCTATGGATACTATGGTGCAAACTTTTCACTGCATCAAAGAAATGTGATTTGCTGTTAAATAAAGCCGTCAGCCTGGCATCTTAAAATTTAGTAATGTTTAAATGATATACCTATCAATGAAAAACTAATAATCAATGTTACATTGCTATGCATGAAAGGCTGTGCATTTATTAACAAAAAAATCGATTTTATAGGTAGCTCGATCCTGTGTCAGTTTTACAGGTAAATAAGTGGGTTATTTCTTTATTATTAGTTACAAATTCGTTACTAAAGTGCCTTTTTGTGATCGTGCTTTTAATATCCATATTTTGTAGCAACAATTTTTATCTATTTTATTGTTATCGCTTCTGTTACTTGGTGTTTATCATTAATTGATAATTGATGAAGACTTGTGAAATTATACCAGTGATGTTTTCTTTAATATAATTAATGCATTAAGAATCAAAGTAGTGTAATTTAGAAAGTATGGTCTCGTTTATGAGCATGTCGTGATTCCCAAGCTGTGTTCAGTAACAGCCGAGCGAAACATTTTACAGTTGTAGAGTAAAAGTAGTATTAATAACAATATTTATAGCATTTTAGGAATGATATTATAATCGGATGTGATATTAGTTGTGTAGTTCTTATGTGATGTCAGTTTGCAATTATCGCCCAAATATTTTTTGGTTTGAGCATTGTTGTTGGTATGCTTCTGTCTCGGAAGACAATGGAGTTTGCGCCAAGAGTCAGTTATTGATCACATTGATGGAGCTGCAGCGTCGACTGTGGCTGGGCAGTACTGGAATGGCCTCTCCAGGGCGCACGCCTGGGCAAGGTGTATGGAGTTCCTGAGTTGCACAGACAACACGAACCCCCCCCCCCCCTCCTCACTGGTGTAGTCCAAAGGAAAGCGGAGCGATACGTTTGGCACCAGGTTGGCTGCAGGAGCTGCCGGAGTCAGTGAGCATGCTGCACTGGTCCGCCTTCCGGGCTCCACTCCTGATTTGGAAGGTTTACTCCTACAGCCGTTGGGTCACTTGACCTCCTCCGCAAAGCATTGTAATCATAAATTTACCCATCACAATGCTCGGCAGTGCAACATGTGGAAAATTTTTACCAGGATAAAATCTTGTGCGAACCTTTTATAAGTTTTCTCTAGATTTTTTCCCCCGAATTCGTTATACCAGGTAAAGCATTAAAACAGAGGTCACTCCGTGAGTTGGTTAACTGGTGAGTGGGTTGTTAAGATGCTTAGACTGGCCTGGTTAATCAGGCTAATCACAGGTCTTTAACGTGGTTGCAAACCTTCGAGCATCACCTGTAGATGATATGTTATGTTATGTTCATAACAATGTTTTCAGTAAACAAATATTCTATGACTATGAATTAGTTTTTAACGATGAACAGAGCTATAGTGTCACAAATTTATCACCATGAAAATCAATTATAGTTGTAGTTTAAATATTTTTTAAACGAACGAACGCAAATTGAAAAAAGTTATTCCATGTAAAAGTCTAAAATTGGGATTTTGTCATTGTAATTTGAAGTAACCAATCAAATTAACATGTAAAAGTTTCATGTTGCCAAATGTTTATTCTGTGATAGTTATTATGGTTTGATGTTTATCTGATTGAGTGAATTAATTACAGTGCTTTAATTACAAATTTACTGAAGTCTTTATTGTCAAATTGTATTATCTTTATTAAAGAATATAATTATTTACATAGTATTATCTAATGCATCTATTCTATGCATCTAATTTAATTTACACGTTTATGTACAATGAATACAAAGGAATCATCGTTTAAACGATCTGCCGTATCGACCTTCCCTGTTTCCTCCTCCGCGAGCCTGACCTCGTGACTGAGTGCGACCTCGTCTCTCTCTACCTCCACGGAATGGCCTGTCTGCACCTCGCGCGTTACGTCTTCGCTGTGAGGAAGTTTTTCCTCCCCAAGACCCCGAGGATGCACCCCGTCCGCCTCGTGCACCGCCTTCACGACGCGGGTAATTTGTCGAGGGCGTGACAAATCTGGAGCGAGTGCCACGCTCGTGCATGTATGAAACCCGCCCTCTTCCTCTTAAAGCTGAAGAATCCTGAAACAAAATGAAAAAATAACTTTGAAAAAACAATTACAGATACAGTAGACCCTCGTTAAACCGGACCCCGCTAGCCCGGATATCGGATAAGACGGACGTCATCCGTGGTAAAGGAAACTCGCCGATTTCAGTCAGAGCCGGAGCGCTAAACACAACACGGCCTACGAACTGTACAATAATTTCTTTATCCTCACAGGTTAACTAGTTGAAAGTAATATACAGTATAGTATATAGTGCAATGTATATTTATGAAGGTGATTATTCCTGTATAATATAGACCATATATAGGCATATCGGCTAAACCGGAACCCCCCCAATTAGTCCGGTTTAACGAGGGTTGACTGTACTTAGGAGTGACCTAGCAGTAATGGAGTCTATAAAATATTTACATCTTTGCAGCAATGTAACTAAATTGTTGTTTATCGTCGATGCACTCAGAATGTTGCTGTTTCTTTTGCATTACAAAAATTTAACCAAACTTTTAACCATGAGTAATAAGCAACAATGCAATATCAAGTCTAAAATTAATTTGGATTATTTTATACAAATGTCGGGATACACAAAAAAACTCACAAATTTCAAAAGGTTTATCTAGGGAAAAAATCGACTTTGCTGGCAAGAAATTTACGTTATTAAGCTTAATATAAAAGAGAACCAGTTTTCACTTTCTTGTCAACAGATGTCACCATGTTATGCAAGATACGATTGCACAGTACTGATGCTTCTGGGTAAATACGAATTGCAAGTTCATTCAGAAATTATAGATGGTTCCATTATGACTTAGTAGTAAAATGATAATAACAGTAATAGTAATTGAATCCCATAATTTACACTATTAAAAGTAACATAGAAATGCCTGATTTATGCACCATCGGATTTAGTATATATTATGTACATGACAAGCAAATTAATTTTTTCAACCCCAATTTTTTTTAGCAACTAATCAAATGTAAAACCGGCATACAGCTTAACCCCAAAGCTGACCAAGTTTACTGGTTTGTGAAAGCAAAACTCCCCCATGGTAAGGTACTGAACGAATGGAATCATTATGCAAACCAAACAAAACAAAAAAGATTTTTATCGTTCATAAGCTTGAGAAATTTTACTTTTGTAATGACTTGTTTGGTCTGTTTGACTCGAAATCTGTTTAATTTGAGTCCTAAATTATCATATGCCTGAATTTCTAAAAAAACAAATCTCAATTGTAATACAATTACAAGCACATTGAAATTTGTGGTTTGAAGAAACCAAAAAACTTGAAATTTATTTTATTTTATTTTGTCAGATTTCACAGGCGTCGGATCTGTTCACCTGTGTGTTGCCTTTTGACTCGAGTCAAGCTTGCCAAATTCCAAATGATTCCGTAAAGATACGGCATCCATCAATTCCGTGGGAACTGGATTTCTCCAGACCCAACAAAACTCGCGTTTTCGATACCGTAAAGGTACGGTATCCACCGGCTACTCATAGAGTAGTCGGATTTCCCCTAGGTATAAACCTTTCACACGTTTGGATGTCAGAACTCGAGTGGTAACATCCTGAGCAGGAGATGACCTAGGTCGCCCTCCTTTGCCTTCCCAGGAACTTTCTAAACACCATACATGAGCCTCTAATCGCCAGTTGCGGGCTAGTTTGGCTCTGACGTTCAGAAGACCGAGTGTCTTCAGGAGAACGTCGTTCTCTCCTCCTGCCCATTCCCCACGAAAGCCCACACAGATGCCGTGCGACGAGGCAGTGGCAGAGCCGCACCGCTGTTTGACGGCATCGAGGATCGATTCGTACTTCAGGGCCTCGTCCCTGCACCTGGCCCTAAGCGAGTAGATGTTTCCTGCTGCCGAGATGGTCGGATCGATAACGTACGTATGACCGCCTTTGGTCGCCAGGATGTCGGGGTTTTAAGATTTTATTCTGAAGTGTCTACATAATCAGTGAAGACGTCATGTTGAAAAGCAGGAAACCAAGTGACCAAAACTACAGGTGAAATTATTTAGGTGTGAAAACAGGTTTAGAGATTATGCATTCATAAAGACTGTAGTAGCCAATGAAAATTTAAACAGTAAAGAGAAAGATTTAACAATTTTAACAAAAATGCCTGAAGGTGGCAGCACTATGCAAAATGTAAAAAAGTACAATAAAAATACAATATAAATTTAAATTTAGAGTAATTAATAGGATTTTCTTCTGTCCAGAGTGGATATTACAAAGCTGAATTTCTATAGATATGTTATTTGACTAACATTCCATTACCTGTTTTACTTACACCCTGTGTTTTTGTAAGCTGTATATTTTTATGCGAAATAAACTCATAATAATAATAACATCGGCCAACAGTAAGGTAGCCAATTTTCTACTTAATCAATTAACCTGCATACACGAAGCTCTTAATTGCGCTTATCAGCACACGCACGCACGCACACACCACACACACGCACACACAGACATGCGCACACACACCACACACGCGCACACACACACACTCACACGCACACACACACACACAGACACACACACTCACACATACACACATGCGCACACACAGACATCTACAATTCATTCAAATATACCATTTTCATTGTTCCATATTGTTTCGTGCTACCGGCTGTATGCACTTTCTCTATTGCTACGAAGTCGTCTACGTGCATAGAGGGCGGTCGGCTCGTGTTAGGTGGCCGTTGTCGAAAGTGATCACCTGTGCGCTGTCTTCTCCCTCTTGGCTGTGTGCTGGCAGCAGGACGGGCACCTCCAGGCTGGCCTGCAAGAGAAGTTATTCCTCAGCTGAAGATTTTTATTTGTACTATGAAGTAAATTCAAGCAAATAATTAAGATGGAATTGATGCTAAGTCAAAGGGGAAGAGAAGTGACTATTAAAGTATGTCCCAAAAAAACTTTCCTTACAACATTAAATTGCTCAGTTTTACACTTACCTGTTTGAAAGGCTTATGTAACTAGAAAAGCAAATTCCTAACAATTTAAAATATTTGCACCACCTGGTCAAACAGCACTGCTTTGCCATCCCAGTGTGCACTACTGATTACCAGAAAACACATTATTCATCTTACTGACAATATAGAATAATTCAAACTTTTGCTTAGTAATAATAATAAATTTACTTGGAAGTGTAAATACAAATACAATATCAATATACAATATGCAATAAGCAAATATACAAATTTGCTTAGTTAGCGAAGAGTGCGCTAAGAATGTTCTGATTTTAATCTTTCACACTTTACGCACAGTTACCTGAACTTGTTTCAAGCGACCTACTATTAAAATGGCTGCGCGTAACGGTCGTCGCGGGAGTTTAAATTTACAACTTTTACACAGCCTTACGGCTAATGCAAGCCTTCTTAGCAATAGACAGCACGTGATATAAAATTTCAAGACGAATTCTAAGTTTTACTTATGAAGAGTGTTTTCTTGTGCTTTAAGAAAAAAGTTATTATTACACTGTAAGATTAGATTAGATTTTATTTGTCTCATTAAAAGTTACACATACAATAATATACAATGTTTCTTTAAGACAATAAACACTACATTGAGACGGGGTGGCGAAAGACCATGAGGTCACAATTCAATTCAATTCAAAACGTGCATTTATTTTCATATTCATAATATAACTGAGACAAGTAAATGTATTTAATTATCACAATGGAAATAGGACGGCAAAAGACGCCTAGCAGCCATCCCTATTTGTACGACATTAATATTTGTTTAAGTAATCAAACGACCTATTAGCAGCTTGTTGCAAGGCATGTTTCATAAATTAAGTATTATAAATTTATATTAGAAATTGCATTAGTAATTAAGGAATGATATATTTGTTATCAATGTCTAAATTAGTTGAAGCCTTTTGTTAGTGCACGGAAAATAACCGATAAACTAAAATGAAAATACCTTACACAGTTATAAGAGAGATAGCACAGTATTATGAAACTTTAACAGTTGACAAACAGACAATTTAAACAGGTCAAGAAATCAATCAATCCCACTTTCACAACATTGACAGCACTGTAAGAGGATAGGAAGCCTGTATCAAGGTATAAAACATCAAATCTACACTAGAAGCCTTGCAATGATGAAAATTACGCTATTTAGGTCACAGGTGTGCAAATTGCCCCCCCCCCCCGAGAGAACTTGTGTGGCCCGCGAAGAGATTTGTCAACCTAATGAAACTGCGGCCCGGGCGATTAATTGAGTGTATCCAGCTGAAGTCCGTGCCACGATCCCAAAGATAGTGCGGGTAGTTTTTTCTACTAGATCGGATGCCATTAACCCTTACAAGACGATTTAGCTTAATATCACTGTACTACACAGAGTGTGTGATACACATTACTAATATGCATTGTAATGAAATTACCACTATCTGTCCTGAAAGTAGAAATATATGGTTTGTAATATAAATTTTAATAACTTCTAAAATAGTTTATTGAGTATAGTAGTAATGATGTACGCAGGTCGGATGCAAAAAAATCGTTATTAGGCCTTTCTGTACTTGGCTCCTTGATCAAACTGCCTGTGGTCCGCAGGAATTGCGGGAAAGTTTAATGTGGCCCGGCTGGTCAGATAATTTGCACACCCCTGATTTAGGCAAAACCAATATTTCTCGAATGTCACAAACTTACCATAACTTCTTGGCTGGTTTGATTTTTCCTGCGTCGTTTGTTCAAGTTTCTCGCTGGAAAAAGTAAAAACGAATAAAGAAAACTTTCTATTAAAAATTTTACCTCACTACAATGATACTGGTAATTTTTATTTTTGCAGTTTTGACTAAAAATAATAAGCAAAGCAGAGAAAAAATTTCGAAATCACTTTCTATGAGTTTGTCTCGATATTATAATGCTAAATTTATGCAAACTTGTCACAGTTATGTATTTTGTTTTTGGATTCACACAAAAAATCTCTTAAGAAACCAGGAGTAGAAGCTGCTTATTGAATGAAGATAAACAATGCTGGACCTGATTAGTAAGCGGATGGCAAGCACGGGTAAAAATGTCAAGCTGAAAAAAGTTGAGCAAACAAAACAAAACACGTACCTCTTTTTGGTCGGTTCTTTTTCGGCTGCCGTGGTTGGCTTAGTTTTCAGGAATTCGTCAAACGTAAAACCAGGGCACAGCTTAGTTGCAAGGTTGACCAAGTCTTCTGGAGTCTGACAGCAAAATAATAGAGATTATGAAAAAGTAACGGCAAAATTCTCAAGTTACCATTATTCAATTTCTAAAGAAATTCGGGGGTTCCAACCAAAGAAACTCTATAACAAAATAATGACGCCTGGCAAGGATATCATCGCTTACAGGATGATCCGGTTGTAACGAGTTTCGGGGAAAAGTCAGAAGGCTATAACCGAAGTCGATTGTATACATGTACGAAATAGATTTGAAGCGTATAATGTAAAACATGACATACAGACCACTTTCTCCTGAGACTGGCACAAGTTCCTTAATAAGTGTCACTATTAAGCAACTATTTTATCACAAAACAGTAAGTTTATAATGTTTAAACTCTCTTATTTCTAGGATTAAGTCAGAATTATTGATGCTATAAAAGGTCAAGTATAAAATCCTGTTTTGCTTTTCTAAAATCACTGCTGTGATCAGGGGCAGCCCATAGCAAAAATCACTGAGGGTGCTGCTTCAGAAAATTTTTAGCCATTGTTTTTATACTGTGTAAAAACGAAACAAACATATGCAATTTTAATGTCGTAATTTGTAATTGTAATTTAAAAAAACAAACATACGAAAGTTCAAACATAAACTTGATAAAATCTTAAACAAAAAAATATTTTTTGTTTACTAATAGCTTAAGTTGTTGCAGTTCAAGTTTACTCCATTCGTGGTAAGCACATGACAACTGACAATAAACTGTGTGAGCGACAGTACTTTTTCTACCTGGGCTCAGACATGTGAGTCAAATACCGCACTGCTGGAGCACACTGTGCTGGGCTGTGAAGCAAACAGTACTACCATCACGTGCTCTGGTTACGTACAAATATAAAAAAAACTAAAAAGACTTTTTATGTTGAACATTACCGATAATATCGAATGAAAATACGGGGTGCTGCAGTTCCACAGTACCCATAAATGAGCTGTCACTGGCTGTAATTCATTCGTGATGATGTCAGCTGACAACTGAGTGCTTTGTGTGGTTGTTAATTATTATCATTGAAAAACCAGCTTATTTATTATCATTTAAAAACCAGCTTATTTATTATCATTTAAAAACCAGCTTATTTATTATCATTTAAAAACCAGCTTATTTATTATCATTTAAAAACCAGCTTATTTATTATCATTTAAAAACCAGCTTATTTATTATCATTTAAAAACCAGCTTATTTATTATCATTTAAAAACCAGCTTATTTATTATCATTTAAAAACCAACTTATTTATTATCATTTAAAGATCCTGGACGTAGTGAAAAAAGGCTGATCTTTATTTAAATAGAAAGCGTAGGTCAACATCACCTAATTATTAAGTCTACAGTCTGGCTAGAGTAGCTGCTGATGCACTTGCTATTATATTTAATATAAAGTCAATGTATTTATTCAAGCTCAGGAAAGTTACACAATAATTTATTTTGCAAAGCCAAACAGTTTATTCAATCCTAAGATTTGGCGGGAATTTAATTCATTCGTAATAACCAGAGGCTTGTTACAGCAAGACTCGCTATACACTGAGTTACTTTAACCAGCAGACTCGCTATAAGTGGATTACACTGGGTTACTTTAACCAGCAGACTCGCTATAAGTGGATTACACTGAGTTACTTTAACCAGCAGACTCACTATAAGTGGATTACACTGAGTTACTTTAATCAGCAGACTCGCTATAAGTGCATTACACTGAGTTACTTTAACCAGCAGACTCGCTATAAGTGGATTACACTGAGTTACTTTAATCAGCAAACTCGCTATAAGTGGATTACACTGAGTTACTTTAACCAGCAGACTCGCTATAAGTGGATTACACTGAGTTACTTTAACCAGCAGACTCGCTATAAGTGAATTACACTGAGTTACTTTAACCAGCAGACTCGCTATAAGTGGATTACACTGAGTTACTTTAACCAGCAGACTCGCTATAAGTGAATTACACTGAGTTACTTTAACCAGCAGACTCGCTATAAGTGGATTACACTGAGTTACTAACCAGCAGACTCGCTATAAGTGGATTACTGAGTTACTTTAACCAGCAGACTCGCTATAAGTGGATTACACTGAGTTACTTTAACCAGCAGACTCGCTATAAGTGGATTACACTGAGTTACTTTAATCAGCAGAAACTTCCACTTCAAACGCAAAAGCAATCAGCAATTTGGTTTACAAATATCGTTATGAAAAAAATAAGTTTAACATATTTTAATAGATTAACATCAAATACATATCATCTCAGTGTAAAGTTTGCGCTTACCATGTCCAGTTCATCGTCCGAATCATCAGCTGGAGGACAGACAAGCCAGAAGTTTGAGGTAAATCGTTCACTGTCTACTTCCTCCACGACGAAAACCGGTCGCTGCGAAAACTGGACACTCAAGCTTTCCGGCGGCGCTAGACAAGGTTCACTAAATTCTGAAAAGAACGTATCCTTCAAATTCTTCTTTTCAATTCAATTTAAAAAACAAAAATACAAAATTCCATTTATTCTATTCTTTAAACGGCATAATTACTGACACATTTTTCTAAGTCTTATATATAAAAAACAAAAAAAAATCAATTTAATATTTAGCATGTTTTTTTATTTGATAACTTTTTCATGAATTGTTACTGCTTGTGGAAATCGATAGTAGCCGACTTGCGTTCATCCTTACCTGTATTATAATCATATGCAAGTAATTTTAATGTAAATTAGTGGTCACAAATTAAAGCATCATTTTCGTAAACGGAAACGCACAACATAACAATGATAACAGAAAAAGAAACAAAAAGATAATCAGTCACTATCAGTCATTGTTCGAACTGGAGAAAACAGAAGTCAAGAAGCCCTTGAAATTATTAAGGTGAGACCTCTTCTTAATAATGATGATGATGGTGATGATGATGATGATGATGACGATGATGATGATGATGATGACGACGACGACGACGACGACGATGATGATAATGATAATGATAATAATAATAATAATAATAATAATGACACTGATTCACGTGACGGTTGGATTGCGTTAACTAATCATACTTGGGCACTTGTTTATAAGCATATCAATTATGGTAATTTATAACTGACTAAAATACTCTGTTATTACTGTTGCTAGGTAAATGCAATTTGTTGTCGATGATGTCTGTGCATCCAGTTTTGTATTTGAACAATTCAAAATTTTTGTACTCAAGTCAGCTGCCAGTAAATCTTAATTAACATGATCATAATTATAAACATAATTACCCATTTCAGGTTTACTTTCGTCATCATTAAGATGCCGTCTCAGGAGCTTCACGCTATCCAGGAGGCTTTTCAGGGTTTCTTCTTCCCGGGAGTATCCCTAAAGAACAAGCAAGGCTATTAGCAACTTTTGTAAAAAGCAGCAATATTTGAAACAGGACTAACATTTTCCACACCATGTAATATTACGCGTAACTGATTCTCCTTAAATCAGGGGTGTGCAAACTGTGGAGCCTGCAGCCTGCCGAGAGATCTTGTGCGGCCCGGCCCGCGAAGAGGTTTGTCAATGTAATGAAAGTGCGGCCCACGAGATCCAGCTGAAGTCTGCGCCAATATCTCAAAGATAGTGCGGGTAGTTTTTTCCTCTAGATCGGATGGCATTAACCCTTACAAGACCGTTATCACTTAATGTCACAGTCGGACATGAGGAAATATATGATTTTTAATACAAATTTTAATAACTTCTGAAACAGTTTCTTGAGTGTAGTAGTAATGATGTGCGCAAATCGGATGCAAAAAAATCGTTATTAGGTCCTACTGTACTTGGCTCCTTGACCAAACTGCATGTGACCCGCAGGAATTGCGGGAATGTTTAATGTGGCCCGGCTAGTGAGATAATTTGCACACCCCTGCCTTAAATCAATGCAAGTTATTCAACAACTCGAGTACGTATTAGTCTGTATCACCTCGCTGCACAGCCTTATTCATAATTTCCAGGACAAAAAGCAAGCCATTGTAACCAATGGGCGATCCCACTCATAGCTTTTGGACATTTTTGGTTATTAACAATAATGAATGTAATAACATCGATACGCAGCATTTGTAAACTTTTTACAAAGGGGATAAGCGAGATTATTCTGAGACTACATGCTACAAAAAAGGTGAGCAAGCAGTTACTAATTAGCAAGACGAGATGAGATGAAATCAGATGGGATGGGAGATGAGATGAGGTGAGGTGAGATGGAGTGAGAGGAAACGAGAAAAGATGAGAGATGACGAGAGATAAAATTAGATGAGATGTGGCGAGGAGAAATGAGATGAAGAGAAATGAAAGTGAGGATGAGGACAAACAAGATGAGTTGGGATGGGATGAGATAAGATAAAAAATAAGATACGTAGTTTTTATCTGAATTGATAGCTAAATGTGAGCTTGCATAGCAAAATCGTCCATAAGTTGGCAATTAAGCTTTTCCACTTATTCACACATCCAGAATCTCCATTTCATGAGGATCATTTTGATACCAAATAATCCACGTATAAAGATGAGGTGCCCATTGAAAAACATAATCATGAGAAAAATGTTGTTAGAGTCAGCCATTGTTTTTTGTCACGTTTCTACAAAACACTTAGCAACCGTACGAAACTGCGGTTGCTATTACGTTTAAATCCAGTAGATGGCTCTTCCTGACGAAGATTTTGTCAACAGAAAAAAAAACGAAGCAAAATGGCTGCTACCAGGAGCTACAATCGGAGTTAGAAAATCCACGTTTTTTTTACAATTTCAGTACTAGTTTTTAGACAGAAAAGTGGGTAAGGAGTTATAAAATTAGATTTTTAGTATTTTTTGGACGTTTTCCTGATAATTTGATGCTAGAATATAAAAATCCAACATATTTATCACTTGTTTTCATAAAAAATAAGAAATTGACATTTAACCAAATTTTTGGTGCATTTTACTTTGAAGCATCATAACGTAGTTTTAACTATGCGGACTTATGGACAATTTTGGTTTGCAAGTAGACAAATAATTTTAACATCTAACAAAACAATAATAGTATTTGAAGAAAGTAATTAATGTGCAGAAAAGGTATGAAATGACCGTCAACTAGGCCAGCCATCATAATTTACTGACTCGGCACTTTTATACATAAAGAATAGATACACAATTACCGTATTTATTTGTCTATAACGCGTACCCCTAATTTTTGAGTAAAAATCCGTATAAATTTTGTTTCACTTTTTCTCGGCTCAGACCAAGCATTGTAAGTGACAAACGTTGCTGAACACGTGCGTTGTTGAACAACTCCAGTCTCTAACATTCGTCTCTGGTACAGTGAATTCTCGGCTAGCTGCTCGATTTCCGTGGGCCAGGCACCGTCTAGATGTTGCACCCTCTGACAAAGGCTGCTGATGACGCAGATATTATTGATTATTTCCTTTGCTACACCTCGCCTCTGCAGTGAGTGTTCCGCATAGGTGTTTTGAGGGTCGAGAGATGTGGCTGCATTCAATGTCTTGTGATTGTGGTCAGCGATATCTTCGACTAATGAGTCATTGCACAAATAATATATCGATACATCTAAGCGTGTCACCCCAGCCCTCGTTTATAACGCGCACCCAAACTTTGAGTTCTTTTTTAGCTATAAAATTTTGCATGTTATACTCGAATAAATACGGTAATTAAGATTCTACGTGCCATAATTTTCAATATGTCCACCAAGCCCAAGTTTACTGCTGAATCAGACTACAAGTAAAACAGTAAAATCTCCATACCTGAAGCAGTATTTCCAACTCGCTGCTTTCATTAGGCTGCCACTGAAGGATGGAACGTAGTTCTTGAGCAGAAAGAATACAGGTGCGCAGAGGTGTTTGTTCCTTATCCAACTGAAAATTACAGGGATAAACTACGGTAATGATGACAACATTAGACCTGTTCACTTCTTATAAATAGTTTATGTAAAAAATTTACTTGAGCACACAACTCTAGTAAAAATATGCCAAAATTGCTGAATATCCTTTTGCAGAAATTTATTGTACTAAAATATTGTACTAAACACATTAACAACATCAGCAAACCATTCCAGAATAACAGATTTAGCTTTTTTCCAAATCCTCTCGTTAGTTCCAGAACAAGCAATCTAAAACAAATTAGGACAAGTACCCACTATGGAACGAACTCTGTAATCAAGCAAGCAATTGTACTTTGGAATTTTCTACCATTACAGGTTAAACAAATCAAGTCCCTATCAGCATTTAAAACAAAATTAAAATCACTAATATTAACCAGATATGAAATACCATCACACCAGTACGACAACACACACACTAATTCGGAATTCATATATCCACGGACATATTAATTAAATCATAGTTTTTTATTTTTTTGTGCAAAGTTGTAAATACGTTTGATTTTATTCGTCGTTACTTTCCATTACTGCACAGTAGTTTAGATTGCACTGACGCATTTGCCTTTAGCAGTGTAAGTTTTTATTAACTAACACTGATTGATCATCTCTGTAAAGTTTTTATCAGTGACTATCAACGTATTTTAATGGTAAAGATTATTATTATTATATATATATATATATGAAGCCATTTCTTAGTCTCTGAAAGAAAAAGATGACACCCATCTCCCCGTTTTATAATACAGATTCTATTCTGAAAAGTCAAGAGAACCCTCTGACTGCTTTCTGTAAATTAATTAACTTATAATTGTTAAAAACCTACATGAACATTATGAACGTTGAACAGCTGTAAGAGCAAAACTTTCGTGAAAGTCAAACCGTTTCATAAGAGTCTGTTCGATTCAGTTGACAAATAATGAAATCATTATAATAATGTCAAACAAAACAACGCATAATGTTTAAAAGTTCTATTACAATCAAATTATTATCACACACTCTTCTAATCGGAGAGATCAGAAGTTAAGAGATTCTTCCTATTATTAAGCTGAGATTTTTATATCTCATAATGATAATAATGGCACTGATTTATATGAATGTTGAGCTGCGTTAATTAGTCGTATTTAAAATTTGTTTATTTCAATTTCAATTTATTTGAATTAATATAATAATAGTTTTACAATAGACTTCTGATGATGATACATAAAATAGATATTAGAAATAATGTGTATGTTTGCCAAACGTAATATACGTTATGTTATATTATATATATATATATATATATATATATATAATACATGTATATCGTTTATGTATATATGTATGTCACTGAAGGCTGCACAATTATTTGAAGTTTAATGATGACAAAACCGATTTTATCATTTTTGGAAGTAAAATCCAATTATCAAAAGTTAAACAGTCTCCCGTCCTTGTGGGTACTGATCTAACTGCGGTGTCCGATGCAGTGAAAAACCTTGGAGTCATTCTAGATTATCATTTAACTATGTCTACCAATGTTAATAATGCGTGCAAAACTTCGTATTTCTATTTAAGGAACATTTCGAAAATTAGACTGTTTATCAAAATCAGCCAGTGAAACTCTTATTCACGCGTTTGTCAGTTCTCGGTCAGACTATTGTAATAGCACACTTTCTGGTATTCCTCAGTACCAGATTGATAAATTGCAACATGTACACGACACAGCAGCCCGAATTATTACAGGCACTCGTAAATATGATCACATAGCTCCTGCTCTCATACAGTTATACTGGTTGCCCGTTTCTTTCAGAATAAAACACAAAATTGTCTTATTAACATTTAAAGCTTTTTAAGGTTTAACGCCCTCCTATATATCTGATTTTTTGAAGCCATACATGCCAATCCTAAATCAATTAATTCATCGACACTTGTTATAATCTAGTCACATTATGGTTCTCTTAGTTTTAGCGTAGCGGCACCAAAATTATGGAATGGTTTACCAATTCATACACGCAAAATCAATAATGTTCAAAAGTTTCAAATCATTCCTTAGAACTTATTTTTATTAAGAAATCTTTTTAATTAATAAAAAATTTAATATGAACTTAATTATGGCTGATTTTTCTATACAAGCATTATGATTTTAGTTTTATTTATAACAGCCTATTATGTATGTACTATTTACGTGTTAATATTTTATGTACGTAAAATGTATTTGTCCATTTTTAAGGTTAATGCATTTTAAATATTTAATAAATTATAACTATTATTATTAATTATTTTAGGGAGACCAAGAAAGCTACAGCTGGGGCGCCCAGAGGGCAACATGATGAAGATAATTATGACAGTTTATGACCAAAGTTTTTTATATATATATAATATTTATAACAATATTAATTATTGTAATTTATAATTGGCTAAAATGCTCTATCATTACTGTTGCTAGGTAAATGTAATTTGTTGTCGACGATGCTGCGGGTCCAATTTTGTATTTGAATAATTTTAAATTGTCATACTCAAGTGAGCTGCTAGTAAACGAAACCTCGACTCTAATGTCAAATCAAATTTACTACGTATCAACAGGGGGATATTTCAGCCTAAGCTAGGCCCGGGGAAGTGGGGCATGTGAGGTGAGCCCCACTTGAATGAAATAGGCCCTGCACATCAATCAGTAAATGCAAGAAGTTATTGAACATCAGTGTACGCTCACCTGCACCATAACCCTCAGAAGTTCGATCATGGTGGACAAAGTTGACAGACAATCCGAACTGTCTTTGCTGAAGTTGCTGACGACGGTGCGAAAGAACTGCACGATCTGTTCGCTGTTTGCTTCCATGGCACTGAAAACACGATAGAAAAGCTTTCATCAGAATTTCTAACCGACAAAAACATAAATATGCAGATAATTGATTTTTAGAATGTCACCTGTCAATACAATAAATGGATTACAAATGACACAGCAGTTGTGTTATGACATACTTTCCACTTCAAACTGTTGATTACTATTTACCAGTGTAAGGCACTTATTTTCATTTTTATTTTTATTTTTACCAACAGTTATTGTTGTTGTTGTTGTTGACGATGATGATGATGATGATGATGTTGTTGTTGTTGTTGTTGTTGTTGCTGACGATGATTTTGTTGTTGTTGACAATGTTGTTGTTGTTGTTGTCTACGATGTTGTTGTTGGCGATGACGTCATTTTTGTTGTTGTTGTTGACGATGATGATGTTGTTGTTGTTGTTGTTGTTGTTGACGATGTTGTTGTTGTTGTTTTTGTTGTTGTCGACGATGTTGTTGTTAGCAATGACGTCATTTTTGTTGTTGTTGTTGTTGACGATGATGATGATGATGATGATGATGATGTTGTTGTTGTTGTTGTTGCTGACGATGATTTTGTTGTTGTTGACGATGTTGTTGTTGTTGTTGTCTACGATGTTGTTGTTGGCGATGACGTCATTTTTTTGTTGTTGTTGTTGTTGTTGTTGACGATGATGATGATGTTGTTGTTGTTGTTGTTGTTGCTGACGATGATGTTGTTGTTGTTCACGATGTTGTTGTTGTTGTTGTTTTTGTTGTTGTCGACGATGTTGTTGCTAGCAATGACGTCGTTTTTGTTGTTGTTGTTGTTGACGATGATGATGATGATGATGATGATGTTGTTGTTGTTGTTGTTGTTGTTGTTGTTGTAATTTAAAACTACCTAAATTACATCAACATGTCAGAAAACAAGAACAGAACTAAGTATGGAAGAGATCCATGGAGTTATGTGATAGACATCATATATTGAACAAAGATACGGGACATTACTGACTTGAAGCTGAGGATGGATTTCTGATGTCATCGCCACCATTGATGAGGCTATGCTCATGACAAGAAATCAAGTACCGCTTTGAAGTGCTTCGCGCAACTAATGGTGCCCATATAGAAGTGTATTAAATGAGTTGAAAAAAACTTTGACAACCACCGATTACATTAGAACAAATCTAGATAACAAATCTTGTTAACTGCCTTTGTAATAAATTTTTAAAACTGTAAAGAGACTTTATAGACACCCTGTATAATCTAACACATATCAAGTGCATTAAGCAACTTCCAGCAATTGATCAATATAGTCAAGGGGTGCAGTATTCAAGTCTCATTCTTTTTACATGGCCAATGAAGACGAAAAGAAAAGATCTAATTCACGAAGCAAGTGTTTCTTCTTCCAAGTCTTACCACTTCAAATGCCAAAATCCGTAGTCATGTTCAGTTAGCATCACCAGAGTTCGGACAGATGGCAGCACCGATGCATAGCTGTGTTTACCACAGCCAATGTGATTAATGAGACAGGCACAGATAGCAGAGATGTTCTCTTTGCTGGGCAGACTGTGGCTTAACTGCAAACAAAACGTAAAAAATATCAATAACTGTTAAAAACTTTCTGTAAAAAGAATCTTAGGTAAATTTCTGTATACAAAATCAAAGCAGATGCCCTACTGGCCATATTGCAAGCATTATTCACCAACAAGGAAAAGAAAAAATGTTAGAATAGACTTTATATGATTAGATATATTATAATATTAATAAAATGTTTCATTATTAGCCTTTCTCGGTTGATTGAACACGCATATTTTGACGGTTCAATTGTAACACGCTGGAAAAGCAGTAATTTATGACAAAATAACAAAATACTTTTTAAGATGGCAATTTCCTGGAAAGCTTTACATTTTCATCACTAGATGTCAATATGCCATACTGCAGACTGAGTCTTTTCAGCAAAATGCAAATTTCAATAGCGCGTACCAATGAGGGTAATTAAACATAAGTTACTTACATATTGCATTTTTGCACTAAATTCCATTAAACCGTCTCCAAATTAATATTTATGTAATACCGTTACATTTACATGTATTTTGTTATAACATACATATTGCTTAGTTGTTAAAACTACAGTCAACCTCAAGTATAAGGTACTCGGATATAAGGGACACTCGCTTATAAGGGACCACCAACACCGGACCCGATTTTTCGTAATGTTTTTCCTATGTAAAAATCATCCTATATAAGGTACTCGGATATAAGGGACTTTCGGTTATAAGGGACGATATCTTCAGGTCCCGCGTAAGAGAAACCCAGGTAAATTACCTTCCATATAAGGGACCCTATGATCAAAGTGAAATTGATTGATTTTTAACCTCAATTTTTCACAAACTCGGCCTTCGGACAGCTCGGTTTCCGCGGTCACATACATCTCGCATCACTGAAGGAACTTCCTACATACCGTTTGCACTGAATGTGTAGCAATAATCCATAAAAATATGGATAAAAGTACAGAAAAGTACAGGTCTAGATACACCCTCGGTCTGACTCAACTTCGGCTATAAGGGACATCGGATATAAGAGACGGTTTTTCTCCGGTCCGGAGGTGTCCCTTATATCCGAGGTTGACTGTATCTATAAATAAGGCACATTTTTTCCTAATCAAAATGTAATGTAATGTAAAATTTATTTACGTAGCGCACTACATCATTTAAAATTCATAACAAACATAAAATTAAAAAAACATTAAAAAACAAAAATAATTCATCATAAAAAGTACAATTTAAACAAATGCATTTTAAGATGTTATTTAAGACAATCTAATGAAATTGTAGAACGTGTAGCAACAGGTAAGTTATTCCAGAGACGTTGAATACAGACAGAAAAAGCTTTTCCACCATAGAATACTGTATTAGAAATTGGATGATGTAAATTAATTTGTTCAGCAGAATTAGAATGAAGTGAATTAGAATGACTGTTATGGCGTATTAAAAGATCAGTAAAATTAGCAGGTGCCAAAAATGTAGTATTTTGGCACAAAAGTCTGCATAGTATTTGTTATGGGCAAACTACCCAATTACTCATATAATTTGTTTTTTATTTTTCCCGCATGAGGGAGCCAAAACTAAAGGGGACAAATAGGCAATTGCTGGGAGGCTTGACTGGTTATTGCAGAGACTAACTTGTAATGTGGATAATGCACTTTTATATGAGAAATTTAATGTTATGCTTCAACCATAAACAGTGTGCTCTCTCTCTAGCCAAACGAAGTAAGTAATTTGTAAATCTAAGTATAATATTTATTACATAGAAATTTTCTGTGTATTTTTTTTGTTCAAATTTCTGTATTTTTTGTTCAAATTGCATTACTGCAAATTTTATGCATTCTTTTGTTTTTCTCCTTTAGAAAGTAAAGAATGCAGTAACACCTTATGAAAGGAACTGTCGTGTTTTGCTGTGTTAACAGTATTGCATTACTGTAAACAGTACTACAATATCGATTTTACGTAATGCTCAGCTTTAATGCATTCATACCTGGTCGTCACCACCGACAAGACTAATTTCGTAATCACACAGCGACTGTGTGATCGAGACGATACATTCTTGACTAGCAATGTGAGATGGACGGCTGCATTCTATATTCAACAAACTGAGAAGCTTTGCCAGAACGTCGTTATACTTCTCATCCTGTTCACTGCTAAAAGTAACAAAAAAAAACATTTTAAATAAAAACTATGGGTTTCAAAATATGGTCTGTGATGATAGCAATAGGAGTAGGTGTTGTAAAAACAGTCGTTCACTGTTCAAAATGATTAAAAGAAGTTCACATTGATAGATTTGACCAGATGGTTTAACCTTGTCCGCTCGTCCGCTTTCGGTATGGGAGGTCATGAGTTCAAACCAGCGGCCGGGTCATACCAAAGACTTTAGAAATGGTACTTGCTGTTGCCCTGCCTGACGCGGGGTATTTAGGGGTAAAAGTGGGGTAATAATAGTCTATGTTATGTAGTTGTAGGTTGTTATTTACAGTCGGCAATAATAGCTCTTGGAGCTAATGTTAATTGTTGACCCAAAAGCCGACTTTAAATAAAGATTATTATTATTATTGTTAGATTACATTAGATATTTGTTGACAAACGTACTACAATAGTTTACTCGCTACCTTTGCAACACATTCAAATCATAAATGGAAGTTTCAACACTTGTAAGGAAAATCAGCATCACTTACTTGGCTCTGAACAGTTGTAACAAGGCAGCTTTGGTCGGTGCATTAGCAGAAAGATAAGCTATCAGGTTCAACACTCGCGTGGTGACCACACCACAACCATTCTCATCGTCTGTTCTATTATTTTCATCTTGTAGGCTGCCCAAAAGTGCATCTATGATAGACCTATAATGCAAGTAAGAGGTAGATAAGCACTGATGTAAAATGGAATAAGGCAATAAAATTTATACAAATCCTGCTTATCCATGATGAACACCAGTAAAAGACTGAAGATGCGTTTTACAACAACTCCAGTCTTGTCTCATGCTGAAACCTGGAGGGCCTTCACACATTTCAATGTAATAAATGTACGAAGCCGTACTAACTACAAAAGTCTGAAAAAGCTTTGCACCTTCTCTGGGATTTGAACCCTAAACCTTCTGCTTTTCCTCTGTGATGTAGCTAGGCAGTTATGTACAAACATTACATACCCAGAAATTTACTTTATCAGACACTAGAAGTCTATCAACGGAAGTGATAGTCCACACTATATCAACACAGTACGAAATGAACCGTTAGTAATAATAATAATAATGTTAATAATAATAATAATAATAATAGTAATAGTAATAGTAATATAATAATAGTAATAGTAATAGTAATAGTAATAGTAATAGTAATAGTAATAGTAATAGTAATAGTAATAGTAATAGTAATAGTAATAGTAATAGTAATAGTAATAGTAATAGTAATAGTAATAGTAATAGTAATAGTAATAGTAATAGTAATAGTAATAGTAATTGTAATAGTAATAGTAATAGTAATAGCAATAGTAATAGTAATAATAATAATAAGAAGAAGAATAACAATAACAACATCAATAACAATAATAATGATAACAATAACAATATCAACATCAATAATAATAATAATAATAATAGTTTATTCTTAAACGTGTTCTCCAATGGAAGATAATTAGGCAATTACAATATAAAAAAACAGCAACAAATGAGATTGAATAAAAAAATCACAGTTACCGTTGACAGCAAGAACAGTTAACACTGTTGTAAAACATATAAATGCACAAAAGCAATATTTAATTAGACAGAGAGTCTGAAAAAGATTTATAGGGACTAGAAACCAAAAGCTTATCAATGCACAGTACGAAACCAGTCATATTTACATGATCATATACTTGATTATGAGATATAAGTATCTCGTAAAATGTAATTCCAGTTTAATCTAAAAAACAATTTCAGATTTTTACCTTACGACCACCAGGGCAGTTGGAGCAGCCAGGTCCGCAAGTTGTACACAGACACGTCGTAGGCAGTGATGCAACGGCTGACAACTGGAGGCTGACAAAATCTTAATGGTGTCTTGTATTAACGACGACAATGAATGAAGATGTGCGCTCCACAGCTTGCGACTATTCACTGCTATGGTCACCTCGGAACTCGTGAGTGGCTAGTAATAAAATGCACCATCATATGAGAAAATATGAGAAAAGTAAAATATGTTTAAAATGTTGTTTTCATGCAAACTCACCACAATGAAAACTTCCTGCAGAAAATCAGTTTTAAATTTGGATTCGTTGGTAATAAAATAACTTGTTGGAAGTAGCATGTAATGTGTAAAATCAATTTCAAAATTCAGACGGCAATCAGAAGTCAATGCCAACGTATTTTTTATACATCAACTGACTCACACAGTAAATCAGCTAACTCGGCTGAAGCTGAGTGAGTTGCTACTAAATCAGCTGACTCACACAGTAAATCAGCTAGCTCGACTGAAACTGAATCAACTGCTACTAAATCAGCTGACTCACACAGTAAATCAGCTAGCTCGGCTGAAGCTGAAGCAGTTGCTACTATATCAGCTGACTCGTACAGTAAATCAGCTAGCTCGACTGAAGCTGAGAAAGTTACTACTACATCAGCTGACTGACACAGTAAATTAGCTAGCTCAACTGAAACTGAATCAACTGCTACTAAATCAGCTGACTCACACAGTAAATCAGCTAGCTCGGTTGAAGCTGAATCAGTTGCTACTATATCAGCTGACTCGTACAGTAAATCAGCTAGCTCGACTGAAGCTGAGAAAGTTGCTACTACATCAGCTGACTGACACAGTAAATTAGCTAGCTCGACTGAAACTGAATCAACTGCTACTAAATCAGCTGACTGACACAGTAAATCAGCTAGCTCGGCTGAAGCTGAGAAAGTTACTACTACATCAGCTGACTGACACAGTAAATTAGCTAGCTCGGCTGAAGCTGAATCAGCTGCTACTATATCAGCTGACTCCAACAGTAAATCAGCTAGCTCGACTGAAGCTGAGAAAGTTGCTACTATATCAGCTGACTGACACAGTAAATTAGCTAGCTCGACTGAAACTGAATCAACTGCTACTAAATCAGCTGACTCACACAGTAAATCAGCTAGCTCGGTTGAAGCTGAATCAGTTGCTACTAAATCAGCTGACTCGTACAGTAAATTAGCTAGCTCGGCTGAAGCTGAATCAGTTGCAAATACATCAGCTGACTCACACAGTAAATTAGCTAGCTCGGCTGAAGCTGAATCAGTTGCAACTACATCAGCTGACTCACACAGTAAATTAGCTAGCTTGGCTGAAGCTGAATAAGTTGCTACTACATCAGCTGACTCGCACAGTAAATTAGCTAGCTTGGCTGAAGCTGAATAAGTTGCTACTACATCAGCTGACTCGCACAGTAAATTAGCTAGCTTGGCTGAAGCTGAATAAGTTGCTACTACATCAGCTGACTCACACAGTAAATTAGCTAGCTTGGCTGAAGCTGAATAAGTTGCTACTACATCAGCTGACTCGCACAGTAAATTAGCTAGCTTGGCTGAAGCTGAATAAGTTGCTACTACATCAGCTGACTCGCACAGTAAATTAGCTAGCTCGGCTGAAGCTGAATCAGTTGCAACTACATCAGCTGACTCACACAGTAAATTAGCTAGCTTGGCTGAAGCTGAATAAGTTGCTACTACATCAGCTGACTCGCACAGTAAATTAGCTAGCTTGGCTGAAGTTGAATAAGTTGCTACTACATCAGCTGACTCGCACAGTAAATTAGCTAGCTCGGCTGATGTTGACTGATTTTTCAGCTGAGTTGGCTTAAAGAAAAAATTAGCTAAGTCAGCTAAAGTGTGAATTTTTCTTAACTAAATAAATGACAAATTGCTAGTTAACTATTAAATTATGGAGACATATTTTTTATTATTACAAAAAAGCAATGGATTTATTATAAATATAATTCAAATCCAACTCTTGGCGAGACTTATCTTGATTACCGACGAATCAATACCAAAACAATAAAATGACTAATGTTGCCTACTTGTGAATTTAATTTTGAATTGACCCGCTTACGCGTTCAAAGATTTCTAAAGTTCAGTATCTCTACCAGCACACGTACAATCTGTGGCCGCGAATCTGCAATGCGTTTGTCACATTTCAACCAGTGATTCACAGTGTCACGTGATTACTGCAAGAGCGAAAACCTTCTCAGCCGGCAAAAATGTCGGCTAGCTCGACTCCCATCACCGATCGGCTGGTGCGACTAAAGCTGGGTTTTATGTCGGCTAAGTCGGCTGTAGAAATAAATCAACTGGAGCTCAACTGAAACAGCGTAGCTTTGCCCTCTATTCATACATGATTAAATAACAGCCTTGAACTATCGGACAAACGATACTAATTAAGCACCTACACTTATACTTTGCCTCAAATTTTCTTACCGACTTTTTTTCTTCATATAACAAAAACTGCTTAATGTTTTAGGCAAATCAAAAACAGCGCAGCATAACACAGATGTAGTAAGCATAAACACTGATTGATTTTGCATTGTTTTACACTTAGAATTTTTTCTTGGGTTTACTGAAGAGGTGGCAACGAAAAAGACTTCAACAGACTGCACAAAGAAAATGATAATGTTTGGATTTGATTAAAACATTACTTAAATGGGGTATAACAAAGAAGCTCTTTAAAAAACTGCACTGCATTTGCTACTTCTACAGTGCTTTTTGGTTTATAGGTGTTTTTTGTGTAAATAAAAATCTTGTTTTGACCGAATCTTTATATATTAATTTTGGTGGTTTCTGGATATATATATAAATATACATAAATTTACATAATAAATATATTATATAAGCATATTTTGGCCACCTATATATCAAACGAAAGGTCTCGATCTTTCATTGTCATCTCATTGGGGGTTTATTTTTCGAATCAGACCCGGTGGGTGGAATGGGGTTCGGTGAAAAATCTCCAAAAACAGCCCCTTTTGCCCGTTTTTTGCAAAACTTATACCCTTTTATTTCTGAAGACCAGTAACGTTCCTGGCACGGTGCCAGTAATGGTTAAATAGCCCGTTCAACTGTGGGTCCATTATACTGTTTAAAACTATTACAACACAATGTCTCAAACACAAAACCCATATTTGTCAGTTTTTTTCACCACAACATTTAAAAAATCAAATTACGTGAATTTGTTAAATAATAAGAGACGTACAATTCTTGTCTGAATTGGTAGTGGCAATGGAAGTAGCTCCGACAAAAGCATAACTCCGCTGTAAAACGTCTTTGGGCCGGTCAAGATGTATCCCAGTAGCTCCTTGACCATCAGCGTCCAAAGACTGCCACTAAGAGCCGTGTCCGATTCTGTCTCTTGCAAATTCGGCTGTGTGTACGTGAGCAGGACTTCTACAATCTCAGACTGAATCTGAAAAATTAATTTGCAATCATTTTATTGTAAAACATATACAATGTACAGACTATAAAATTGAACAAACAGTCATAAAGTTAGCAATATAATATTTTACAGTAGAAAATTTGCATCCTTTCTCAATGCTGTCTCTAGATCAACTAAAACTTGCATGCCTGAGAAAATAAAGCTGTAATCACATGACCAGACATACAAGTTCCTATTGGAAGGTACATCACATTCATGCATACACAGGGGCGTCGTGCACCAAAGAAAATTGGGGGGGGGGCGGCGACTGTATATAATGGCGGAACTTAACTGTTTAAAAAACGTATAATTTTGAATTCCCACACAGTATTTTGCGTGCAAGAAAAACGATTTATTTATTCCCAACTGGCATTTAACTTAAAGCTATAGCAACGGAAACTTAATTAAAATTAAAAATTAAATTGAAATTTAATTAAGTATTTATTAGCTGTCAGGAATCCAAAGATTCGGCGAAAAGACCTAGTAGGAGAAAAATGATGAAATGTGCTCAAAATCACGCCCTTTTATGCAGCAAACTCGTGGGAAAGAGTCGCTAAGGAGTAGCAAAGAGTCGGTAATGTCCAATCAGGAGGTGGCTGAGCCGTGGCTCATCAATTTGTATCTCCCAAACGGACTCTCTGGTACTAGGCTAGCTGGACAAACTGACTCTCTGGTACTAGGCTAGCTCAACATGACTTCAATGTTTGCATAGTTTTTGCTCTATTATTTCACTTATTCTCTATTATGACACACTGCTGAACGAAGCTCGAGTGCTAACTGAGCCGTTTTGTTAACTAACAGTCTTTTGTGCAAAGACGCTAATGTTACTCAACGAGCTTCTTTGTTAACTGTTCTTGCCTGCCTCCTGAATAGATTACATGCAAACAAATTAACTACATCCTGACTTTCAGGTAAACACATCTGGTCAGGCACGTATTAACAGTCAGAATAATTTAACTCGGCGACAAACTTTAATGATAAAAAATATTATTGGGCTACTGTACCGAAACGCTCATACTGTTCGCATTTATGGAGCGCTGGCCCGCTATTGTGTGTCAAAAAGTCGGAAATAAATTTGCTTACCGTTTGCCATTTTGACATTTTCTAAAAAACTGCCCCCCCCCCCGGGCCCCTATAGCACGATGCCACTGTGCATACAGACCATAAATGGAAAGGTCACCTATACTCTACAGACTACTAGTTAAACGAAAATCAAAGTCTACTTGGCTTCTCTGATAGCAGAATAAAAATTATTGGTTTAGAGAATTTTTTCTATTTTAACTTGAATAAGAGAGTTAGAACCAGAATTAAAGCTAGAAATTAACAATCTAATTATTCTGATTAATGAATATCTATAAAAGCAAAAGGAAACAATATTTAGAAACAAAAAACAATCTCTGACAAACTTTGTACAATTAGAGTAAAACAACGACTGTAGATGGCAGCATAGACTAATTCAGTACTTATTGCAGTAGACTGACAATTAAATGGGTCACATAATACTACAATCGCGTACTTGGTACAATAAGCGACAATTCCTGTTGCTCAGCTGTTAGGTGATACTGCAGTCGATGCTGTTATAAATTAATATCACTGTAGCATCAATAATCAATATCAATAATAACATAATGCATCATAGTGGGGCTATATGATGGACTTTTACTCTTCTATATATGGAGTACTATACAGGTAAATATCGTATTTTGATTTGTTTATTAATAACAGCAGCCCTGCTTTACTAAAATATGTGTGCTTGCAAACCAAAACCGTCCATAAGTCGGCATTATTAAAACTAGCTGCTTCAAAGTAAAATGCAGCAAAAATTAAAGTAGAATGCAGCAAAAATTAAAGTAGATTGCAGCAAAAATTGAAGTAGAATGCAGCAGAAATTGAAGTAGAACGCAGCAGAAATTAAAGTAGAACGCAGCAAAAATTAAAGTAGAATGAAGCAAAAATTAAAGTAGAATGCAGCAGAAATTGAAGTAGAACGCAGCAGAAATTGAAGTAGAATGCAGCAAAAATTGAAGTAGAATGCAGCAACAATTGAAGTAGAATGCAGCAACAATTGAAGTAGAATGCAGCAACAATTGAAGTAGAATGCAGCAACAATTGAAGTAGAATGCAGCAAAAATTGAAGTAGAATGCAGCAAAAATTGGGTCAAACGTTTTCTTGTTTATAAGAACAAACTCTCAATATATTAAACTTTTGTATTCTAGCATCAAATTATCGAGAAAATGTTTAAAAAAATGCTAAAAATACTAATATTTGAAAAAATGGTGTTTCCTTTCAATATGTCAAAGAGTAGCTCATTCTGACCTAGAGTACTATATTGGGTCCGGTTTTGCTTTAAGGAAAAAAATTGCTGTTATAAAAATACACTCATACCTTCTCAACAGACTTCAAACCATTACTGTATATAGCTAGTAAATTTGGACTACATGTAAAAAAGTAGCATTTTAAAGATGGAGCGAATGCTTAATACTAAAAGCAAAATAAGCACATGCCAGCTTACCAAGGTCACAGCTTTTTTTTTCTATTAAGCACATTAAAGTAGCTGGTAATACCTGTATTTACACTTGTAAATTAAAATGCAAATATTTAGCACTGCCAAATACGGTTAGATGGTTCGGTACATCGATTAAAAACACAGAGCACAACAAATTTCTTCTTCTTCAAAGCAAATGCACCGACACACGAATATTGAAATGCCCAGTAAAATTTTATAACTACGAATAATTGGCTAGATCACAAGACTGGACACTGGTCTAGTTACTGAGACAGTCAGATGTTAGTCAAGTACCTTTTGCACGTCTTCAGATGTAATTCCAGGTAGAGGTGTAGAACAGAGTGCAGTGTGAATGGTGAACAAAGATGGCAAAGCTGTCAAGTCACGAAACTAAAACAAAAACAAAGATCATTAACGTGTTACGCACAAATTTGTACGATTTTTGTACGACTGTTCCAGCCAAAATCAGCAGCATCACTCACTGCCATCTTCACTATCATCATCACCCTGTTATAATGATGAAATTTACACCACGTATTCTGTTTTTTGTAAATATCATTATCATCATCATCATCATCATCATCATCATACTCATAATCGGTGCTATCAGTATTTGTTGCAAACCACAATTAGCTCTGGCTCGTCAAGGTCTTTATGGTAACTATTATCATGAATACTCTTCGGATTGCTGCCATTTTAATTATCGTTGTTTCAAAATTAGTCGTGGGACCGATTAATTGATTATATAATCGTTTCAAGCTTCTATTTCTGATCATCGATTATTTTTTTCAGTTGTCAACAGAAATCTATAGCATTATTAATGAAATTTGTACTTATTTTTGAGAAAAACCACAAAAATAGCACAATAAACAAAGCCGTCATCGCACAGAAATCAAGCAACTTTTGCACCCTAACTTATCACCATGGCGACGGTGCTTACACGCAAAAGTTTCTCATAAACATCGTGGTTTCGCGTATGAATGCTTTTTAAAAATAACATTTTTGTCGTTCTGTAAATTGGTAATTATGTACTAGTTTTGTGTACGTAAGTGATGTTTATAGCTATTGTTTCATGAAGTATACCTTTAGTTTACCTTTGTAAGGATCAGCATCAATTAATTTAATGGGCACATAAAATCAACTCGCGGGGGAAAAATAACTAGTGACGATGTTTCGTGTAAAACTGTAGGTGTGAAAGAAACATTATAGTTTGGCAACGGCGTAACAGGTACAGAGCTTGAAGTTGAAAATACCTGTGTTTTACGCATTTGAAACTCGCTTTATTCAAACTCGTATGTTTTGCGGTTCAGTCAACACTTGAAAATGGCAACACTTGTAAGTAAATGGCAATAGTGAAATGAAATGGAATTTTTGAAAAAACTGTTCAGATTATACAGCTACCAAAAGGCTAAATCAAGGTTTATTTTACGTGTATTCAAGGTGAAAATTTAACATTATCGGCCCTATTGCCGATCTATTCTGGTATGCTACTTTGCTTGTCGATCTACGATTATTCATCGGATACATCTACGATTATTCATCGGATCGGCATATTCCTGGTCTCATACAGGATCCACAATTTAAGGTGCTCCAATGTCAGGCATGGTGAAAAATAAACACAATATGTGTGCTTGCATAGCAAAATTGTCTATAAATCGGCAACCAAGCTTTTTTAGTTATTCACATATGCTGAATCTCCATATCATGAAGATCATTTTCATGCCAAGCTCATTGCTCTATGTTATTTCTAAGATGAGATAATTCACATTGAACTTGAGGTGCAAACTATGCAGTGAAAAACGTTACCACAAGAAACTTGCTGTCAAAGTCAGCCATTGTTTTTTGTCATGTTCCTACAAAACACTTAGCAACAGCACAAATGTTGGTTGCTATGGACTTTGCGAGAGCACATTGATGTTATGTTTAAATCCAGTAGATGGCTTTTTCTGACGAAGATCTGGGCTTATCAATAAAAAAGACCAGAAGCAAAATGACTGCTTCCATGAGCTACTATTGGAGTTTGAAAATACAAGTTTTTTTTACAATTGTATTGCTAGTTTCTAGCCAGAAAAGTGAGTACAGGGTTGTAAAATTAAATTTTTAGTATTTTTTGAACATTTTCTTGCTAATTTGATGTCAGAATACGAAAGTCCAATATGTATTTGTTCTTATAAAAAAAAAGAAACTGACATTTGACCAAATTTTTGATGCATTACTTTCAAGCATCATAACGTAGTTTTAAGTATACCGACTCATGGGTGGTTTTGGTTTGCAAGCACACATGCAACATACCTCCAGGCCACAGCTATGTATAAGTGTACTCAGCGTATGCTTGATGATACTCAAGATTGGCAACACGGTGGCAACAGCAGCTTGACCACTACTCATCGACTGATTCTGTTCCCATAGGGATACACGGTTTTCACCAATTGCCTGTTTGCAAACAATAGAATACTTTGATTGTTACAAAAAAAGTTAATTATTCTAAATTTACTGAACTGAATAACTAGTTACAGCATAAAAACCCAAGAATATCATTTAATGCTATCGAAAATGTACTACAATAGTCATAAAATTGAAAAGCATCAACACGTTAAGCCGACAATTTTGCATACAATAACATATTTACATCAGCTACAAGAATTATAAATGGTCCAGAACTGTTTCTTTATCTTTTAACTTGAACATGCATTAGCAGCTCACACTTGCCAAGACATACAGAAGCAATCGGTTGTAATTTTATTAGCGAAGACAAAATAGATTTTACTAAGGAAAGTTTAATTCCATTGTGAATGTTCAGCCATGTTTGTAAATACGAAATTTTGTATTTTGACGAATTTCCTTCAATCCACTACAAATAATACTATTGCATTATATGTATATTTTAAATGTATTACTAGTACGAAAACCTACGAACACATATCTGTATTGTATGTATATTATAAATGTATTGCCAGTATGAAAACCTACGAATACATATACGTATTATATGTATATTATAAATGTATTGCCAGTATGAAAACATACGAATACATAAACGTATTATATGTATATTATAAATGTATTGCCAGTATGAAAACCTACGAATACATATACGTATTATATGTATATTGTAAATGTATTACCAGTAGGAAAACCTACAAATACATATACGTATTATATGTATATTGTAAATGTATTACCAGTATGAAAACCTACGAATACATATAAGTATTATATGTATATTTTAAATGTATTACCAGTATGAAAACCTACGAATACATATAGGTATTATATGTATATTATAAATGTATTACCAGTACGAAAACCTACGAATACATATACGTATTATATGTATATTGTAAATGTATTACCAGTAGGAAAACCTACGAATACATATACGTATTATGTGTATATTATAAATGTATTACTAGTACGAAAACCTACGAACACATATACGTATTATATGTATATTATAAATGTATTACTAGTACGAAAACCTACGAACACATATACGTATTATATGTATATTATAAATGTATTGCCAGTATGAAAACCTACGAATACATAAACGTATTATATGTATATTATAAATGTATTGCCAGTATGAAAACCTACGAATACATATACGTATTATATGTATATTGTAAATGTATTACCAGTAGGAAAACCTACAAATACATATACGTATTATATGTATATTGTAAATGTATTACCAGTATGAAAACCTACGAATACATATAAGTATTATATGTATATTTTAAATGTATTACCAGTATGAAAACCTACGAATACATATAGGTATTATATGTATATTATAAATGTATTAGCAGTACGAAAACCTACGAATACATATACGTATTATATGTATATTGTAAATGTATTACCAGTAGGAAAACCTACGAATACATATAGGTATTATATGTATATTATAAATGTATTACCAGTATGAAAACCTACGAATACATATACGTATTATATGTATATTATAAATGTATTACTAGTACGAAAACCTACGAACACATATACGTATTATATGTATATTATAAATGTATTACTAGTACGAAAACCTACGAACACATATACGTATTATATGTATATTATAAATGTATTACCAGTACGAAAACCCGCAAAAAGTTGGTGTACGTTTTTTCATTACCTGCAGAATGTGATGGAGAACAGGCATTATATCAAACTCGTACAGCCTCATAATAGCATACTTGTATTTGAGTTCGGTGATTTCTGCAAAGAAAATATGAAAATTGGCAGTTCAAGATTAAATACATCATCCACGTTAAAAATACAATAAATAAGTTTTGCTAAGGTAGAAACAAGTAGAATTCTACGCCACAAATTTTATACGTGAAGCCGCAATGACACATAGACAGTTAACGCGTTGCTGACCGAGTCACGTTGACCGAATGTTGCTGTCAGATCCATTGCAGTCTTGCAAAGTTTGCAAAACTGCTATATTAACGTATAATTTTTTTTTGGTCAATATTCTGAGCAAAAAATTATTTCAGCCATTCAGCCTAACGAACAGTCTAGCTTGCTAACTTGTGTTTACCAGATTAAGTGTTAAGATAAGAAACAGAACACGGTGTGATGTTTTGCTTTGTTTGAAAAAAGAAAAACGAACATAGAAGAAATCTAGAAAAACTTTATATTTTAGTACAATCATAACCTGTGATCACGAAACTTAAGAATGTTATGAAACTGCCTGTAATACATCAGTTATTGTAAAAAGTACTTTAAACCTACTACTATTACTACTACTACTACTACTACTACTACTACTACCACTACCACTACCACTACCACTACCACTACCACTACCACTACCACTACCACTACCACTACCACTACCACTACCACTACCACTACCACTACCACTACCACTACCACTACCACTATCACTACCACTACTACTACTAATAATAATAATAATCTTTTTATTTATCTGGTAACACACGCACAGTTATAATACAATTAATTTGGAAACAAAAATGTGAAGAAAGGGCAGCGAAAGACCAATTAGTCATCTAGTCAGCTGCCCTTTGGTTAGTGATGAACATTTTTATAGGCGCTATGCTACAGTGTATTAGTGTTAGTACTGCTTATAATAAAAATTTAATTGTTACGAATGAAATTAAATTGATATGCTTATAACGTGTTAGTACAATTCATACACAGTAATAATAAGTGCATAATAAAAAAAATCAAACTGAAAATAAATGAAATAAATCAAACTGAAATAAGAAATGAAACAGAACTGAAATAAAAATCTGACAACAGAAACATAATAACAATGGCAACTGAAATATACTTTATAACACAAGCATAATTCTTAGACTTAAGCAAGCGAATGTATAATGAAGTCATAATATATCATGATAATGTAAAAAATTACAGAGCGATTTTTGATGATCTGAGGTAAAATAAATAGGCTGATAGTTAAAGTACTACAACTGAATACCTGTATGAACATTCGGAGGAGGAACACAGGCGTGTTTCAAAATCCTCAGCAACGTGATCAAGCCAGGATGTAAAGAGTTAAGAGCTTCTCCGTACTCCTGAAGCAAGCGGACTAAAGGGTCGCTTATGCATTCATGAGTGAAAGAGGGAATCTTCTTGATGGGCGCCAGCCATTCTTTCAAAACATCTGCTTTTGTCATTAAATCTGAAAAAATTGCCAATGTTTATACTAAGACAGTGCTATGTTGGTGCTCCAGTAATTATAGTGAACGAAGCATTTTTCACATGTATGTTTCATAAAACTCATACTTACTTACAAAGTTATGCTTTCTGAAACATATTTAGATTAGATTTAATATTTTATTTCAAACTTCGCAAAGTTCATAAACACATTACAAATTAATACAAATAATACAATAAATTATGACACACAACAATAACACAAATAACAATTAACTATATAACAAACTACGCCAATGACGTCTAATTACAGAAGTAAAGTTTACATCACTGTTTAAATGTTCTTGCATATAAAATTTTCACTGTTATTCAGCCTGACGTATAAACTCATAAGATTATAAGATACATTCTCACTATATAAGTTTCTAGGCAAACCTGTTTTTATAATCAGTAAAGACAAAGTAGGGCCTTGAAGCATGTCTAATGGTTAATATGCATGACTAACGTCACAAATAACTTGGATTAATCTGGATTCAGCCCTACTGTTTACATGCTACATTTCTTTCTGTTAAATTCGCTTTCAAAAGTTTGAAAATGTAGGCACGTACTCACTAAATCTATCCTGCCTTCTGTTTACAAATTAAACCTATTCACATTTAATATGTATGTAACTTATTATCAATCAGGGATGAGAATGACAAATTGCAAAAAAACTCTGAAACAGGCCGGGGTTTTGGGGCCACCTAGGCCCCAAAAGTGGGCTTGAGGGGCAAAAAATTGCAATTTTGTGACCATGGAGAGCCTCTAAGTGGACTAAGGATACATGATACCTAATTGTCTCTAAAACGCCTGAGTACTGGCCACTCCTATGCAAAAGTATATAAAAACTGTCTGCAATTGAATCAAATAAGTCCGCACAATTGATTCTATATTTTTATACATAGAGATATACACATGGTTACACTGATGTACGTGATGTAAACAAAGTGACGGCCTGCCAACTAGCGGTCAGCTTATGAAATAATGTACTGGGTCTGTAAAAATTTTCTCAACGAATTTACGCGATTTACAAAAATGGCACTACTGGCCTTCCAAAAACTCGGAGTTCCGCGAATATTCTCATCCCTGATCAATAAAACAAAATTACGTTACATTAAACTAAGATTGCAGAAGTAATTAACAAGCAGCAAGGCATCAACAACAGTGCCCGGTACAATGTATTAAGCTCAGATATTAATATAATCAAAATTAAACCGACCAATATGTTGTTCGGAACTGGCAATGTAAACTAATATGCAGAAGAGAAGTATGTGCATGGGAAATTATAACAAGCACGTAAAGTGTAATGAGCGTGCATGAATAACGGCGCGATCTAGCGATAATCTGACAGAATGGTGAAGCAAACATACGAATGTCAAACGTGTTTTCTGTCACGAAATTTATGAAGAAGCAGTGTGACCGGAGTAGTGAAAAATTAATGTTATTGTTGTTTATGAAATGAAAACATTTCTGGAAAGAAACTAAATAAAAGTTAGCAGTACAGCAATTCAGTAGTCGTGCGGAGCAATCGGAAATACTACTCCGAAATCAGCAAAAATGGTAAAGACTAATAGAATAGTCTTTTAAGGCAGCAGAAAATGGTATGAAGGAATAGCAACAGGCATATGGAAGGAAACTAAAATGTTGAAAGTTCACTTCGTGGCAAACCCGATGATTGAGGCTTTAAAGTGATTTTGTAATATTTACTAACATACCACACAAATACTTTAAGAATATAAAATATGAACAACAACTGAAAGACAATGGTGTAGCAGTTGTAACATGAACTAGAAAAAAGTGAGTGTGCTTTCTACACTGCATAAACAAAACAACACACATACCATGTGTAGTTTTCACAACGAAGAAAAAAATTGCCGTTGCTCTCAAAAGGCAAATCATCGCCAACACCTTTAAACCAGCAGAAAGACGAAGTCTACGATGACAGTTGCACAAGCAGTCGGATATGCAATGATAATCCTTTTCTGTATCATTGGCATGATTATTTGCATGATAAATGTGTGCGTTCTCATGTGCAGAAGTTTCCTAAAACACTCTTCGTATATTTACCTAATCGGATTAGCCGTGACAGACTTTTTTGCCGTAACTTTTATGATACCGCTAGCTGTTAAAAGGACCCTTTTTTTCTCTGACGCAAAGACGTGCTGGGGCATTGGGATGTCTGTGTTTGAATCCTATTTCTATTTTCCCCTTCTTAATTACACGGTTGGACTTAATATCTGGATCACGACAGCGTTGGGTTTGGAGAGATTCATTTTTCTGAAATTTCCCTTCCTGTCGAAAACATACTGCACGCCGCAAAAAGCTAGACACGTGCAACTAATCGCAGCACTGACGTGCGTGCTAGTCCACATACCGTATCTGATTCTCAAGACACCTGTGTCAGTAGATTCGCTGAACGACTGCTATGAATCCAAATACAGAAACATTTCGCAACACGTGTGGTACGTCATTTACCAATACGTTCACGTCATCTTCGTGCAAATTACTCCGTGGATCCTAGCAGCCGTCTTAAACTGCTACCTTCTGTACAACTTATACCTTTCCAGCCACAAAAAGAGCATAATGCCGAGAAAGACGCTGCTGAGAAAACAGGCCGACTACCGACTCACCGTACTGTTGATTGTGATCATATTCGAGGGAATCATCTTGGATCTAACCACGGGCATTATTGAAATATTTACTTCGGATTACTACTATAAAACCGGAGTGATGTCGCTGAGCGTTCGGCAGTTCAACAGTCTGGTGTTGGTGGAAAATTTCTGTGACATTATCAATCCGACCATAAACTTTGTGTTTTACTGCTTGCTGAACAAGAAGTTCTATTTTGAACTAAGAAGACTGTTAAGCAGAAACAGAATTGAACCAGAACATGGTGAAGAGTCACAACCATCAAGTAACAGACCTATAACCACAGTTTCATTTAGAGTAACTAATTCATAGATGCAGCTGATACATTGCTTGCTATAAGTTTATTTATTTCCACTCTGCATCTAACAATTATAATAAAAATACAGATAATTTCACTGTAGTAAATATAAATACAAATGCAGTATTATCCAGAAATTACAAAATGCAGCATATACATGTGCAAATTACATTACAGAATAATATGGATGCATACAGTTTGAGCCTAAAAGCATAGCTTGACAGGCCAAACTGTACGTGGAAATCTTAAAGAAGTGATTAATAATTGAAATAATGATAATATATACATAAAAGTGGGGGGGGGGGTAGTGAATGAAAGATGAAATGGAGCGAGAACTAAGAAAAACTGTGATCATGATTATAAAGTGTTCAGTAACCTGTTCAGCATAGTCACGTTTTATTAAGATTACTGTGCAAACTGGAATCTTTGTACATGAAAATTGCAAAACCACTTCTTTACAGGAAATTCCTCTTGAATATGTGATGGAAGTTTTACTGTTATTTTATTGTTAAAACTTGGAAACAATGACCATACTCTTAGAATATCATATTTTAATGATGATACCGAAATTTTAATACTGGTAATACTTTCAATTGCAATGTTAACTTAAAAATAGTAACATTATAAATTATCTGCTTTGAGTAATGCAAGTTACTACATGAAGTTTGATGAGAATTTTTGATCGAATAGTTATGTATTAAGTCAGAAAATAAATGCATATATGATAATGCTAGAATATGATAATTATGGTTTCATTGCAAGTATGTCTTAATGCTAACTCTCTTGCAAATTTGTGCACCTTCATGAATGTTATAACAGTCATACTACATTAGTTACCATTATTACAAAGTTTAATACATCAAAGGCGAAATTACAGAAACATTTTGGGTATTAGATGGTCAAAGAAAATTTCAAATAAAGATCTATATGAAAAAATAAAAGAAGAGCCTTGGGCAAGAAAAATAAAAAGACGCCGTTTAAGATGGATTGCGCATATGCTTAGACTGCCTGATGATATTCCAGTGACGATAGCTCTTCAACAAGACATAGAACCAGCTAAAAAACCTGCAGGAGGACAAATGTTAACATATTTAGATTTTATACAGAAAGATTTAAACACTTCAGCATTGATCTTTAGAAATCAATGCACTTGGGGCATTGCGGCAAGCAGGGAGTCCGGGCATAGGGAGGTGAACAGAATCATGTCACTGGACGTGTGATTCATTGGATGATGATGATGATGAGTTACCATTAGTTACCATAACAGTTATACCACCCATACCAGTACTCACGCAAATGCATCTTAAATGACAAATAATTCATGAAATTTGTTCAAAAACTAGAACCTCACAGAACAATATTTACCAACTTAAAAGAGAGTGAATTTTTTGTTTCAACATCACCCCTTAATGCTAAGTGTTTTGTCAAAATCTTAATTTCAAACACCTCTACAAGCAGTCCAATGTGCACTGCACAAACTCAGAAGAAGTGACATGGCAAAAATATTATCTGTACAAAATTGGGTGTTTTTACTACTTTGTTAGAAAAAATTGATCAATTAAAAGAGAAGTGTAGGTCAAAACAATCAACTTTTTAAAGTATTGAAAGGAAGCACACCATTTTCTCAAAAATTATTTAAGTGAAAGAATTATTACCACACAAATGCAATTTCGGTTTAGCGCCACTAGTTCTTCGCTGTGACATGCATTTCGCCATTCGTTAGTTAGACGGGCACTAGCGCCTGCGTTTGGAAAACGCATTGCACAAAAACAGGTGCTGCACCTCTCAGTTCAGAGGTGTTCGTTTGTGACGTACTGCGCATGTTTGGCAGTTCATTCCTGAACACAGGGCAAATTTGAAAATTGAATTTCTATCTTAAAATATGACGAGTTTTAAAACAACACACTGAATCTCTTACAGTAGCACTGTACTTCAATCTTCACTGTCGCAAACATGCGCAACACGCTCGTGGAATGTTTGTGTTATTGAAAATTATGTTAGTTTATGATGTCATCAATGGTTGGGCTCGCCCGCCATTAATTAAGATTTTAATCTATTAGTTAATTATCAGAAACACTTTTGCAGTATTAACTGTGTCAAAATATGTGCTTTTTATCAGACTTGAAAACTCGGTAGCATATGAAAAATCTTCCTTTTACTTTGAAAAACAACATATAAAAACTACAGTTTCTTTTTAGTCACGCAGAGTTGGAGAAATCGTGTGAATGTTAGCATTTTTTAAGCATTTGGTTAAGACAAATTTTTTCCCACAAACAAATAGATTTCTCCATCACATTTGCCAGGTGATATTAAGGCTTTTTCACCAAAACGTTGTTGAATATGTTTAACTGAGCATTGAGCAGCCATTGAGCAGCTAAAATATAATAACAAACTTTCTTATCCGCACGTTAATCAATTACGTTACACTCAATGCAAGCAAGTTACGTCAACAAGGCACTTCTAGCCTTCATTACACGTGCGTACAGCGTTAACAAACAACAGTTAACAAGTGCTTATAAAACATGCACGCCTTATATTACAGAAAGAATGTTTACATCTCGTAGGTGATGAGGAAGACTGACCCAAATAGCACAGGTGAAGTACTGTCGTATAGTGCAAGCTTACGTGCCGCAAGCCACGTCGTCAAAATGATCCGCTCTGAGCCTCCGGAAGATGCCGTTCGAATTCCGATGTCAATTGGTTATATGATTATTGCCATATTATGCTTTTTTGGATTATTTATATGCTGTTTAAGTGCCCGAGTGCTAATAGAGAAGTCATTACAGCAGCATTCAGCCTATACATACCTTACTGTGGTGGCAATTACAGACATGATAACATTGGCTTTAATGTTGCCGATAGCTGTAAAAAGAACTCTAGACTTTCTAGGTGTCAACAGATGCTTTACGAAAGCATACGCGACCTATGAAGCTAATGTGTTCTATCCCATTTCAAACACATCCGTCGGTCTGATCTTCTGGATAACTCCAGTGATCGCAGTCGACAGGTACATTCTGATTAAATATCCGCTCTTCGGTAAACTCCACTGCAACCACGCGACGGCACGCATCACATCAGTATTGCTGATGTTAATAATTTTGGCTTTTCATATTCCTTACTGGCTGGTAGAGATTCCTTACCCTGTAAGTGACGATCCGACCTGCTACAAAGCCATTTACTCTAACTTTACCAACGGCATGGGTTTCATAGTGTACACATACCTCCGTATCGCATTATTCGAAGTGGTGCCCTGGATCGTTTCGGCCGTCTTCAACACGTTGTTGCTCTACAATCTGTACAAATCAAAGCGCAGCTTCAACACGACTTCGTTCTTCGCAACTGTTCGCAAAGAAGCCGAAAATCGAGCGACATTTTTACTCATCGTCATCACCTTTAAGGGTCTCGTCATCAACATGTCGGTAGCCGCGTTCGAAATCACCGTCCTATACGGCATCATCACCGACGACCTCGCCGTCATCTCCGAACAGACGATAGCGCTGTTCTGGAACCTCTGCGAGATCAGCGACCCGTGGGCAAACTTTTTCATATATTGCTTGTTAAACAAGAAGTTCTACAATGAGCTGCGAAGACTGTTTGGAATCAGGAGAATCGAGCCAACCACCGTTGACGTTTCACAGATAACAGGCGCACAGATGATCGATATTCAGAAGGTACGAAAGAACACAACTGCACAGATAAATACAATGACTAGTGTAATATAAATAGGCTAATATGACCGACAAAGCCGAAAAGGCATTTGGTAAAAAGAGAAATTCACAGACGTGTACCTTGTTCGCTAAGCAGAAGCAATTTCTTGCCCATATTTTCCAAGTAAGAGATGTCATCCGCACACCGAACAGTGAGAAGAATCAGGCTGGAGGCATATCCAGCACAAGCTGACTTTTTCATAGCATTGTTCGATTCATCATCCTCTAAAAATAGATAAAATGTTCGTATTTGAGATGTGAAATACATAATGCAAAACAGCATTTTGTTTCTGAGCAACAAATACAAGAGTTGTGACGTTTCAAAAACTAGCTTTGCAGACTAAAAACTAACATGACAAAGATCTTTTTGCCAATAAAACTTTTCTTTTATATATGAGTAGCAGTCAGTTGTTAAAACTTTGTAAATCTATGTGTTAATAAAGAATTCAAAATATGTGACCTACTTTAAACAGCCTTAAAAGAATGTTTTCTATAATAGACACATGTATTGTTTTGAAGTTAAGTAACTTAGCAACAAATTACAAGGAAAAGTTGTAAAACTGTACATAAAGATTTATTGTAATGCAGCCTTTATATTAAAAATACTTAGTAAAGAAGAATTTTTCGATACAAGACAGATGCACACTTTTGATGGAGGAGCTCCCAGACATATGAGCTTTTCCTAAACATCCCACAGTACAAAGAACACAATCTCTCAATGTAGTTTGAATATTGTGTTCTTACTTTTCCCTACATTGTAGGATTTTCATTAATTCTACATTAGTTCGTGCTCATCATTAAGAATTGCCTCTATGTATAAATATTTTTTCAACTACGTAAACATAGAATTTAAGTACATGCAAAAAGAGAAACTATCAGGTGTAAAATGTGGAGGTAATGGGTACCTCTACTTAATAATATAACTACAATCATTATTGTGCCTTCTAGACATTTTTCATTCTCACCAAATCAAATCAATTTCAAACGACGAACAAATGAATTCATTTCACTGGACAGACGAATATAAGACCTACTCATCAATTCAAACCAGCTTGAATTGTGCATGACATTACTGTTTGCTGTTTCTTTAAAGAATATAATATTAGTCATTCTAGTTGAAGAAAAATTCTTTTTGGAGAACATATGGAGTTCTTTTTTTGATCCACCTTTCTCATTCGAATGCTAGACTGCTGCTATAAATTTTAAAGCCTTTCTGTGTTACTGCACAGTGATTATAGCAGGTAATGCTGTCTATTGTAAGTCAGCTAAATAAAACTCAACTGCCGCATAATTAAGCCACCCTTTGTAGCTTTGTATGTGTATTTTCAACCTCTCAAGTGTTGCTTAGTAGCAAAATAGTTAAACTTAGATTAGATTAGATTAGATTTCATAGATTTATTTCGCGCTAAACATATACATATACATTACATGTGCATCGATAATCAGTTTTTGTTAATGCAAAAATATGATACAATTCATGAATTCTACGCTAGAGACCTAAGAAGCTAAGAAATTACAATATATACAAATATAAATACGGGTGGGAAGTAATCTCTTATATTAATATTCTTGGTATATTTATATATATATAAGATTCGAGGCTACAGCTTCGACGAGGGCACCATTTGCGGCGATCTATATATCAAACGAAAGGTCTCGATCTAGTGCCGTGCCATTGATGGTTTATTTTTCGAATCGGGCCCACAGGGAGGAGGGGGGGCGAAAAATGGCCCTTTTTCGACCGTTTTTTGCAAAAAATTGCAAAAGTTATACGGCTGAGATGTAGAGAACGGGAACAGGCCGAGGGTGGTCCTGGGTATGGATAGATAGCACGTTCAGCGGTGGGTGTAGTATAAAAATATTATTATACTAGAGAAACTTGTGAAAATGTTTACAAAAAATTGATTAATTACCCACCTGTGGCAAGGACAAACGGTAGGAGGGCCTTCAGATTCTTTTCCTGGGACAGAGACCGTGTGACAGCACTCCTGCCTGTTGACCAAGGAGTTGTGGTCAAGCACAGGAGGTTCCTCAAGCAGGAAAGGGCATCCAGATTGTCAACCTCCTTGTCATCTAACAGACAAAATGGAAAAGGCTATTAATACCGGCTAGTTAAAAAATTCTTCGAAATAAATTCACTTTTTTTAAGCTTGTCCCAATTTTGATTTGAGAAGGAATTTACCAAATGAGATTGACTTGGTCACTAAATGATACGATCTTAATTCAATTCAATTCAATGGATTTATTTCGCAATAAACAAATACTTATTATGTGTTAAAAGTACACTGATAATAAATTTTTGTTAATACAACAAAATTAGGATATAATTCATGAATTGTGCGCTACAGACCTGAGAAGCTAGCTTATGTTAGGCAACGAGAATTAGAAGCAAGAAAAATAACAGCATATTACTAGTGGTCGTTAGTAATATTTCATAACTACGATGTAAACTGATGTACGGTACAGAGAAATGATAAAAATTTTTAACTAATGATAAATCTTAAGCACCACTTTCCACCGTATACTGTAATTCTGCAGTGCAAATCTCTATTCCAAACCCTTAACTCAAAGTGTTTTTATCATTTCATAACAATTTTGACCTGTATTTCACATAAAATCTAAATGCAATTTTTAGTTTAATCAAGATTGACCTTATTTTGTTGCCCGCTAATTAAACTACATGTATATTCTTTTCTCTGGATTATATAGCAAATGTCATAATTTTAAAAATTACTATTGTTTCCTAAATTAAACTGATAACATTAATGCCCACCAGTGTCTAATAAAAATCATTTTATCTATATTCGGTAAAGGATAGCAGACTAGGTGACTTTATAGTCTTTTCGCTATCCTTTCTCTAGTTCTAGATCTATCTATACATTTTAACCATTCTTCAAAACTTATTAAGAGATTCTTTTATTAATCATGTTTTATTGCAGCATTATAAAGAGATAAATAAATTAAAATTAAATTGAACTGAATTGAATTGAATTGAATTGAATTAAATTGAATTGAATTCTATTCTGCACAAATACAGCAATCGGACAACACATACTCATTAAACCTCACATCCTATCCACCACGCACATTACTACACCACACCCGCAGTCATCAGCAGGAATCTGGCCAAGATTTGGATTGCGGCCTCTTTTCCTGCGGTAACTTTTGCGGCGTAAATTCACTTTGCATAGTAAATAACGAATTAATACAAAACTGCTATAAAGAACAATAGCACAAGAAGAGGAACAGGAAAAAGAACAATGGCAATGGTGACAGTGACGCCGATGCTATGGTGGCTGATATGGATGACAACAACGATAACAATGAAAGATTATTCAAATTTTTCAAAATTTTTAGGGCTAAAAATCTGAGAAAATTTTGTCACGTCATTGATGTACTTTTGAAAAGCACATAATTTCAAGCAGTTATACGTTAACTTTACTATGCCAAACTGAAAAACGTCACCACACCACCTTTGGCTGTATGAATTAGTCTTCTCATCTTGCACTCTTTCTCTGCTGAGTGCCATCTTCATCAGTTTTAATTACAATCTTCCCAGAATCCTCAATCAGTTGTTTATAGTCAAAATATTTGCTATCAGCATCAAAGTTTCTCCATACGCTGACAAGCCCTGTTAATTATCCAATGTTTGAAGGTGCTGATGATGGTGTTGAAAGAGCGCTGCGTGTGGGAAAAATACGAAATCATCGCTTATGACAGTAACTAGCAAGGGTAAACAAGGACCTGATTGGTCTGATCAGTACAATGAGTCTTACGTTTGATTCTCAGCTTCATTAGTTCGTCCACCAGCTGTATGGCACTCAAACGAAACACTAGTTGCAAACCCAGCTGTGAGGAGGCGCTGTCATCAATCTCTTCTTTTGTATATTCCTGGAAAGGCTAAATGAAGGCAAATAACAGGTAATTTTAAGTCAGGACTACAGATATCAGCCAAAGCTCACAATATCTAAAATTACGCAATAGTCTGTAAAAATGTGTAATAGAACTGAATTGAATAGATTACTTCAACTAGAATTTCACAAGATAGGCCATATTGTAATTATCCCACTTTAGTTAGTTTGTGAATGTGGATTTGTTTTCGAAGGAGATCATATTTTAATATAAGTCAATTAATTGTTAATTTAACTTGGTAGTGTGGATTATTGTACGATAAAGGGTCGTTTCTTCTCCCCCTTTCCTTCTTCCTATCCCTAATCTTACTTTTTTCCATTCCATCATTTCTTCTGACCCTAACCATTCTTTCATTCACTCATCCTCCCCTCCCTTCCTTCTTCTTATCCCTATTCTTACTATTTTTTCCATTCCATCATGTCTTGTGACCCTAACCATTCTTTCATTCACTCATCCTCCCCTCCCTTCCTTCTTCCTATCCCTATTCTTACTATTTTTTCCATTCCATCATTTCTTCTGACCCTAACCATTCTTTCATTCACTCATTTGTGCCACCCTAACAAGCCAAGCTTTCAAGGTGTCATACAGCAACTCTCTTTGGTTAATTTGACTTCATCAACGTTTTTTTTACCTATACTGTTTCTTTTTTTCAATAATATTGTATGTTAATGTATTGTATAATTATGTATTGCTCCAGTGAAATAAATTGATTGATTGATTGATTGAAAGGCAATTTTGTTGCAAAAGCTTTTTTTCAATAAATGTAACAACATTTTATCCATAAAACAGCTTAACCACTATGCTTTGTCGAGTGTACTTTTAGCCTGCCAAAAGTGATTAACACAAGGGAAAAACAAAAGCTATTGGAAACAGTTAATTTTTTCTGGCGCACACAATAATTTGCATGAAAAAATTAAAAATTAAGTATTGCAGTAGTTAAAAGAATCGAGTAACATTTATTGCATTTTAACGTACAATTAAGACACTGAAATCAAGCTGCGTGAAGGTACGAGTTGCAAAATTCTTACACTTTGCTTACAAGTTCTGGACAGAAGAAAATTGTTTTAATTACTCTAAATTTAAATTTCCATTGTAATGTTATCATACTTTTTTGAGTTTTGGATAGTGCTGCCACCTTCAGGTGTTCTTGTTAAAATCGTTAAATCTTTCTCTTTACTGTTTATATTTTCATTGGCTTCTACAGTCTTTATGAATGCATAATCTCTAAACCTGTTTTCACACCTAAATGATTTCACCTGTAGTTTTGGTCACTTGGTTTTCTGCTTTTCGACATGACACCACTTCACTGTTTATGTAGACACTTCAGAATAAAATCTTAAAACTAAATTTCAAGTTTTTTGGTTTCTTCAAACCAAGTTCCATTATTCTAACCCATGTCACACATTATTCTACACATGTCAAATACATGTTGTGCATAACTATGTTTATCTAGAAATCAGCCATTTTGTCAAATTTATAAAGTGGTTACATTGCAGGATTACACCTTAAAATGTGTAAGTAATTAACATTAATTGGGCAAATAATTAATTTACAGGCTTTTGTTGATTTTTAACTACGCGCGTAAACGCCAGCACGTAGTAGCTGTCCGGTTGGTTACTTAGTTTATAAAATTCACTCTATAAGTTAAAAAAAAGATTCTGAAGCACCTTCCGGGATAAGTGTTTATATTGAACGGAAACCGGAAGATTCCATTTTATGCTAAAGTAGCGCGCCCAAGCGTAAAGTGACGGCGACTTTAAATTAATTACATGAGGTGCTTATCATAATTTTATTGCTGAAACTTTTTGACATTTTGTCCAAATATTAAAATAAGATCAGCTTCCCAAGAGACTTGGCTTTTCCTTTAACTAAAAAATTTGGTGAAAACATGTCTCAATGAAAACACAGGTTTTTAATTGAAAATACGGGTTATAATAAAAACGAGAATTCTGGAATGGACGCAATGACGCAAACTTACCGCAACTTGCAACAGAGCCCTCTGCAGTGCATTTGCCTCACTAGTCTGTGACAAAAGAAAAACTGCCCCCTGGTGGCTGGATAACAACTGCTGTATTAAATCTTGTACGGCTGCAAACACGGCTGGAGTAGCAGAAGTTGCAGGACTTACCAACAGAAGGAGCAAACATCGCAACAGCTGTCTGAAAACACACGCAAAACGTCAACGTATAGACTGAACAAATCAAGACACGTCACTAATTGATGACAGGTAAACAAACATCTGTAAGTGCAGTGATTTGTTGAACTTTCTTGACTTTTGTTAACGTCTGTGAGTGCAGTGATTTGTTGAACTTTCTTGACTTTTGTTAACATCTGTAAGTGCAGTGATTTGTCGAACTTTCTTGACTTTTGTTAACGTCTGTGAGTGCAGTGATTTGTTGAACTTTCTTGACTTTTGTTAACATCTGTAAGTGCAGTGATTTGTTGAACTTTCTTGACTTTTGTTAACGTCTGTAAGTGCAGTGATTTGTCGAACTTTCTTGACCTTTGTTAACGTCTGTAAGTGCAGTGATTTGTTGAACTTTCTTGACTTTTGTTAACGTCTGCAAGTCCAGTGATTTGTTGAACTTTCTTGACTTTTGTTAACATCTGTAGTGCAGTGATTTGTTGAACTTTCTTGACTTTTGTTAACGTCTGCAAGTCCAGTGATTTGTTGAACTTTCTTGACTTTTGTTAACGTCTGTAAGTGCAGTGATTTGTTGAACTTTCTTGACTTTTGTAAACGTCTGCAAGTGCAGTGATTTGTTGAACTTTCTTGACTTTTGTTAACGTCTGTGAGTGCAGTGATTTGTTGAACTTTCTTGACTTTTGTTAACGTCTGTGAGTGCAGTGATTTGTTGAACTTTCTTGACTTTTGTTAACGTCTGTAAGTGCAGTGATTTGTTGAACTTTCTTGACTTTTGTTAACGTCTGTAAGTGCAGTGATTTGCTGAACTTTCTTGACTTTTGTTAACGTCTGTAAGCGCAGTGATTTGTTGAACTTTCTTGACTTTTGTTAACATCTGTAAGTGCAGTGATTTGTTGAACTTTCTTGACTTTTCTTAGCGTCTGTAAGTGCAGTGATTTGTTGAACTTTCTTGACTTTTGTTAACGTCTGGAAGTGCCTGAAAACACACGCAAAACGTCAATGCATAGACTGAGAAAAAAATCAGTAAATTCTGAACAAATCAAGACACAGCATCAATCAATGACAGGTAAACAAACATCACAATGAATAAACAACTGCTGTAATATTTGACATTAGAAAAGAAACATTGCAGTCAAGATATGCATTCTGGATCCCAATTGTGGTCAGATATCTATTAAAAAAATATTATACATTACAAACAGTTACGAAATTCACCTGGATTTGAACATTGCAAAAATGCCTGGATATGGATCGTGTGGACTAGGCTTCACATCAAATTGTATTGTAGCTGGCAGAGATCTTCTTGGTTGCGCCTGGAATGATTGATAAAAACATGTAAGATGCTTTTTAACGTCAATGAAATGAAGTGCCTTTCAGTAAGTAAGTTGTTTTGTTTCAAGGTTCGTCAAACGTATTTACAGTAAAAAAATTAAAAGTTACAAAAATTATAAGATCAAAGGAAGACAGGATGATTTTTCATATACTACCCCATTTTCAAGTCCGATAAAAAGTATACATTTTAACACAATTAATACTGCAAAGACGTTTCTGATAATTAAATAATAGATTAAAAACTTAATTAACGGCAGGCGAGCCCAACTATTGATGACATCAGAAACTAGCATAATTTTAAACAGCACAAATATTCCACGAGCGTGTTGCACGTGTTTATGAAAGTGAAAACTGAAGTACAGTGCTACTATAAGATATTCAGTGTGTTGTACTAAAACTAGGTCAGATAAATGTTCAAGTTTCAAATTTACCACTGTGCTCACGCATGAGCTGTAGAACGTGCGTAGTTCGTCACAAACTAACAGACCTGAATTGAGATGTACAGCACCTGTTTTTTGTGCGAAGTGTTTCAGAAATGCTTACATTAGTGCCCGTCTAACTGTAACAGCGAAATGCATGAGGAACTAGTGGCACAAACGCGAAATTGTGCTTCTGTGGCAATAATTTTTTCATGTAAGTTTCTTTTGAAAAAATAGTACGTTTCCTTTCAATATTCTAAAAAGCAGGTTGTTTTAACCTACAGTTTAAGATTGGGTCCGGTTTTGCTTTAAATTGACACAATAAATGCTTATAAGTTGCAATGCTTATTAAATGCCGTGCATCACCTGTAAAATGTTGATCCCCAAAACTGGCGTATCTTTGACATAACATGAATATGTAAATTCACTAAACAGCAAATAACATCATTATCACAGTTAATCAATATAACTCATCTTTTTTGCCACACTGCAAGCTAGAATTCAAGATTCAAACAGAAAGCCTACTCAACAAGATACTGTTGGCAAGGCCAGAGCCTGGCATATTACCAAGGCTATCCAACTAAAGTGAGCCACTGAACTTACAGAAGTGCCTCACACACATTCAAAATGTGAATATGTCCTCTCGCTAAGAGATAAACAGCCATAATCAGCACGACAAACGAAGTCGTTCAGAGCAAGTATTGAACCAAGGCAGTCATACGCCATTCACGCATGCAACTATCCACTATCTACCCAGGCTCCAACTACTAACCTCCCTACCATGTCTAAGGCTTGCGTAAACATACGTGCTTGCAGAAATATTTTAAAGCAAAACGATATTTTAAAATAATTTGATGAACTTACAATGACGTAAGGAGCTTTGATGAGCATTTTTGTTATTTCTTTCACGGTTGCCACAATAATCTCGATATCTTCTGTCGACTCAGCGACAGTAACATCCTTGTCGACAAGAACCGGTTTATTCTTTTCCAGATTTTCCTTCATGATGCTACACAAAAAAAAACGGATTAGAAAGGCATTTGCCTTGATGTAAAATACTTGGTGGCTAGTAAGTAAGTAAGTAGTAAGTGAGTGAGTGAGTGAGTGAGTGACTGAGTGAGTGAGTGAGTGAATGAGTGAGTGAGTGAGTGAGTGAGTGAGTGAGTTAGTAAGTAAGTAAGTAAGTAAGTAAGTAAGTAAGTAAGTAAGTAAGTAAGTAAGTAAGTAAGTAAGTAAGTAAGTAAGTAAGTAAGTAAGTAAGTAAGTAAGTAAGTAAGTAAGTAAGTAAGTAAGTAAGTAAGTAAGTAAGTAAGTAAGTAAGTAAGTAAGTAAGTAAGTAAGTAAGTAAGTAAGTAAGTAAGTAAGTAAGTAAGTAAGTAAGTAAGTAAGTAAGTAAGTAAGTAAGTAAGTACGTAAGTAAGTAAGTAAGTACGTAAGTAAGTAAGTACGTAAGTAAGCAAGCAAGTAAGCAAGCAAGCAAGCATCTTTATTGATCATCTTTTTACAAGAAGAAAAACACAGTGTATAAAACGATAATATGATACAATATAACAAAATTATTATGATGATTAATTTATCTGAGATACGATATTAAACTGATTGGCAAAAGGATGGTGAAGAACTAAAAGTTATCAAAGTCAACCAACCTGCAAGTAATGTTGCTATTAGTAATTAATTATGTGCGCAATTACCAAGGTGAAATTTTCAGAATTAGGTGTGATAAAAGTTTACATATGGAACATTACTAAGTTGCTTAAGTAAATAAAAGAATGGTTAGTGTACTAAGATTTTTTTATGAAATTTAGGTTTAAATTATAACATGCATAACAAGGACATAAAGACATAATAAATACATATAATGTTGAATATTATGTATTAATACATATAATGTTGAATGTTATAACAATGCGGCTATCTAGTTCATCCTTTTAGCTTCTGCAGACGCAGCTTGAAAGTTCTGGAAATGATAGAATAAATCTAGGCAGATTTATCCATTCTGGATGCTTCCGTAGTTATGTTATTAACCTATCTCAGTAAGTAACTTTACACTCATCAAGCAACTTTAGTTACTCTGATCTTAATAAAATACTGAGGCTATTAAAACATTGAAAGACAGCGTTTTAAACCAGCAAGGCAGCAAAACACCGTCGTCCTAAAAGAAAACATATCTGTTATTCAAAAGGTGTCCGGGCTGATGTCATATTAATATCTATTTACAATTTTAAAAGCTAACATTTTTCCACGAAAATGAAGTTCGACAATCTGTAACCGGCAAAGTAGATCAATTCCTGAATAACATGCTTACCGCTGTACAGCAGCTTCTAGCTTCACAATAATCTCATAAAAATGACATTTCTCTACCAAAGCCATCAATGCAACTTTGAGTCTTGTTGCCTGCAATCACGAGAACATCGCCGCTAAATAATTTACATCATCAACATTACGCAATTACAAGATTAATTAATAACATAGTAAATAACTAGGTGCAGATAAATAACAACAAAGCTGTTTCTTCCGAGGTCTTGTTCTATAGACAGTAATCAGCATATAACTCATGAAAACTGATTAAGACAGGGGTGTGCAAATTGCGGCCCGCGGGCCACTTGCGGCCTGCCGAGAGAATTTGTACGGCCCGTGAAGAGATTTGTCAACCTAATGAAAGTGCGACCCGGGCAATTAATTGGGTGTATCCAGCTGAAGTCCGTGCCACGATCCCAAAGACAGTGCGGGTAGTTTTTCCTACTAGATCGGATGCCATTAACCCTTACAAGACGGTTGTAGCTTAATGTCACTGTACTACACAGACTGAGTGATACACATTACTAATATTCATAGTATTGAAATTACCACTATCTGTCCTGAAAGTAGAAATATATGGTTTGTAACATAAATTTTAGTAACTTCTAAAATAGTTTCTTGAGTGTAGTAGTAATGATGTACAGAGGTTGGATGCAAAAACAATCGTTATTAGGCCTTTCTGTACTTGGCTCCTTGATCAAACTGCATGTGGCCCGCAGGAATTGCGGGAAAGTTTAATGTGGCCCGGCTAGTCAGATAATTTGCACACCCCTGGATTAAGATGACAACTGCTAATAGGATTTTAAAAATCAAATTTGTGCAAAAATTACACATAAAATTCGTTAAGTGATATACTATTATTACATAAATATTAGGGAGCATACAGGAAAGAGGAATGACCTAGCATCACAAACATACGGTAACTTAAAATTATGCTAAACAATCAATTCATAAACTATTTTTCGAAATGACAGGGCGAATAAGTTCATCAATTTTCGCTTAATGACATACCTTTGTCAACATCAGCATGTTAACGACTTTCTGATATCCCAATTCCTTTCCTTCGCCGATTCCGTCCAAACCCATGAACCAGTCAAGACCAACACGCTGCTGCAGGCAGCTATCCAGTGCAGAGATTATCAGCAGCTTCACAGGAAGGGACATGTATTCCTTATGGTACAGATCAATTAATTTATCTACAATACCCCTAGCCTGGAAAAATGGAAGAAGTAGAACCTTGAATGCTCTTAAGGTTAGCGATGGGATTCATTAATAGAAAACAATTGATTAGGTTTTTATTTCTAACCTCGATTACTGAAAACCAGCAAAAAAGTGCAAACTAATTTTTTGCAAATTTAGCTTCAAAGCTTTTCTTGCAAGGTAATAATAAAGCAAGTTAAACATAGACAGAAATTTGTATCATCATTTCATTATGCGCTCTGCTATTAATAATGCTATTGTACATAATAAGTAGGATATGATACAAGAATCTACATGTTTACCAGCAGTATGCTATTGCATAGGGAAACATGCAGAGTAGCTTGAGCAGGGATGAGAATGACAAATTGCAAAAAACTCTGACAGGCCGGAGGTTTGGGGGCCGCGTAGACCCCCGTGGGGGTTTAAGGGGGGGGGTGAAGCCCCCTTGGAGCCAGCAACAAATTGCAATTTTGTGACCATAGAGAGCCTCTAAGTGGACTTAAAATATCAGTTACCTTGTTTCATGCATAATTTAAAATACCCAACTATCAAGGATACATGATACCCTAATTGTATCAAAAACGCCTAAGTACTGGCCGCTCCGCTCCTATGCAAAAGTATATAAAAACTGTCTGCAATTGACTCAAATAACTCTGCACAATTGATTCTATATTTTTATGCAAACAGATATACACGTGGTTACACTGATGTACGTGATGTAAACAAAGTGACGGCCTGCCAAGTAGCAGACAGCTTGTCAAATAATGTACTGGGTCCATAAAAATTTTCTCAACGAATTTACAAAGATGGCACTACTGGTTTTCCAAAAACTCGGAAGTCCGCGTATCCGCGGAAAATTCTCATCCCTGAGCTCGAGTCATAGTGATAACAAACAGCAGAATATGTGGTGTCTTTCATTAGCTAACCGCTAATACTTTTGTTGGCATAATGAACTTAATAATATCATTATCCACTAGTTCATGGTTTATAAACTAAATGCTTATAGTTGTTTTATTGATTTAAACTGATTAGCAATGACAATAATGTGGCTTGAAGCATTTTTAAAGCAAATGTTCTATGAGAAATGGGTTCAGTAATGTTAGTATACCAGCAGTCTCACAGTCACATGCTCAGCAAGAAGACAGAAGGCAGTGGCAGCTTTGACCCCGGCTTTCATGTGTCGAACTTTGTACACAGGTGACGGCTGAGCAATGGCCTTCTCAAAATCCAGTCCCTCGAACACCCAGTCAATAAGCGTGTTCAAAATGTCTGTGAAAAACACAAAAAACTGCTTCGTTAATCCATCTTGACAAGGTGCAGATTCTGCAGGTTCTAAGAACTAAAACAATTTTAAGTTCTTATTAACACGCATCGCCTGCTCTGCTATGTGCAAGTAGAAATTAACATTCGCTTAGTTAACATAAACGACCAGACGGTTTAGTCTAGTGGTAATGCGTCTGCTTTCCATCTGGGAGGTCGTGAGTTCGAACCAGTGGCCAGGTCATACCAAAGAGTTTAAAAATGGTACCTGCTGTTGCCCTGCCTGACGCGTGGTATTTAGGGTAAAAGTGGGGTAATAATAGTCTCTGTTTTGTAGTTGTAGGTTGTTATTTACAGTCGGCAATAATAGCTCTTTGAGTTAATGTTAATTGCTGACCCAAAAGCCGACTTTAAATAAAGACTTTATTATTATTATTATTATTATTATTATTATTATTAAATATACATTGAAATATTAAACTAACAAAGAAAGGAAGCCAATGGTAAACTCGGCGCTAATACCAACCTTGGTGGGTCTGGATTTGACTGGTTGCAAGGAATCCAGGTACCAAGAGAAACGGAATCGTCTCCATAGCTTCCACCCACCTGTAAGCAAAATTTAACATATAAATAGATATATGCATATGTATTTATATTTATATCTAATTAATTCACATATAAATATGCTAATATTTTCGTATATCAAACAATGGACAATATATGATACATTGTATTCTCAGTGTAGGGTGAAAACACACTTTTGATTGGTTTTAATCAATTGTAATTGTAATTAATGCAATAATGTATAATACCCACTTGTAATAAACAGATAAACATTTAAATACAAAAGAGAACATGTTAACTGTATTTGATGCTGATAGGTGTCAGCACTTGGGGTGTTGTTCGCCATGATTTTGTTCATAATAAAGTGTCTTTTTATGTTGTCTTTTTTAACTTCTTGTATGATGTGTTATCAGTTTTCAGACACCAGCCGGTGGCTTCTAACCAAATAGATATTAAGCGTAACATGTGAGAAGCACCCAATGCTGTTACATGAAGCTCAATTTAGTAAGCTATTTTAATTTTGATTTTGATTTTACTGATTTAATGCCTAAAAACCATTGAATGCTTATAAAAACCTAAATGATTAAAAGAGAGCCCATTAATACTGGACTGAATTCGAACTCCAAGATGGCATGGCGGTCCTGATATTGCGCATCATGAAGATCCACTTTACTATCGTTGTGTAACTGATTACTTAAACTACAAATGTTATGCTAATTAACTAAATCTATGTCTGTAAACTAGTACCTTATACCTGTTATAGCATGTGATCTAACTCTCATAAAAGAAAGTACACAAAAACTACACTGTACATGTTTATTAACAGCACTAATAAAAATAAGGAACCAAAATACACGTGCACAAAAAAAAAACTAACTAACTCAGTAACAGCACTACACCCGAGGAGCACCTGTGTCAGTAATCCAGGCTGTAGTGACCTCTATACGCTTTTATACTGGCATTCCAGGTCAGCTGGCTTCTCACACCATGTCCCAAACAAGACGTCTGAACCTACAAGAAAGGAATGAGTCGATGCTGACGTGGAAGCAGGGCGTGTTGAGGGCCCTACACCTGACCCGACACAGGTGCCTCTGTAACAATACAAACATTAGCCCAACAAAAACAGCTGATTTACCGTTCAGTATGGGGTTCAGTTTTGAAGGTTTCCGTCATTTCTTTCAATTTTTCTAGCTCTTCGCTCATGGTGGGAGAGAGTTCCGTCTGCCCAATCATTTCAGCTTCATACGCTGATAGAGACGGATCTGTAAAATACTGTAAACAAAAATAAGTGCTCAATATAAAGTATACATTATAGGTTTTACACGTCAAATGTAGACACAGGAAAGTTCAAATGTGACTTAGGTAAGTCAAATGTAGACATAGGAATTTCGAATGTGTTTTGGTAACTCAAATGTGACTTAAGTAAGTCAAATGCAGATGCGGTACTTTGAATAAATCGGTAATTAACTCATTTAAGTGCAAATTACAAAAAGATAAAACCAAATTAAAATTACATTTTATGGTCATGGTGCTGTCGGCAGCATCAATTTTTATTATATTTAATTAATTTGCAACTATTTGTATGGACGTCAATATAATTAAATTTAACATCCTTAAACTTTACCACCTATCCACATTTGACTTGACATGTGTCTACATTTGACTTACCAAAAACGCTTAAGATTTGTTGAAAACCATTGCTAACACATTCGAACTACCTAAGTCTACATTTGAGTTAACGCAGGTCTACACTTGACATGTAAAACCTATATTACAAATCAATACTTTTGGCTGCAGGTGTAATTAATGGTATTTAAGATTTCAGATTAAAAATCTCAGATTTGATTACCTTGTCCAGTAATCAGTCAACAGATATTTACTTCCTATTTTTCAAAATTGTCCAACCAATTTGGAAGTAAAACAATCAAAGCTAAAATGTTCTGCAACAAAAACTAATACCGTGTTTACCTGTAGCGGCAAAAATTCACACTGGAATGGATTAAACGGTTCGAGACCAAAGTTCCATTCGTCGTCGTCGTAATCGACATCTAGATCCAGCATGTCAGCTTCATCCATCGGTCCCATATCTTCATCAGAAAGGATCTCCTCGTATGCCGGTACTATATCTCTCAACTATTAAAGATCAAATTCATTTATACAAGAGCATCCTAAAAATATTGGCAGCCATATAGAGACAGTGTCAAAAAGAAAGAAAAACACATTGCCAAACATACAGTAAGTCCTCGCTTAACGATGATAAAGCATTTCAGAAAAAACCCGTCATTAGGCGAAATGTCACTAAACGAAACAGTGCTTTCCATAAGAAACAATGTGCTTTCCACAAGAAACAATGTAAAGGCATTCGATTGCAGGCAGCTGAACAAAAATAATTGAACTCTGGCTATGTAAAAGCATTCAGTTATGCTGCAAGTGAAAAATCGATAAGGCATGGTTCATAAAAAAATCTAACATTTGTTGCTTAGATGGATTTTTTTCTTTTTTCCACACAGCACTTCCTCAAAATGCTGCGTTTGCTACATCTGAGAGTAAATTGGCAAATGTGAACAGCTTTGCAAGCTCTGTCGGCAAGCTTTTGCAAACTCTCCGAGAGTTACTACGAGTTGACACTCAGTAAAACTTGCGTTCGCACTTGCGAGTGTACTCTCAGAGAGAACTTGCGAGAGAAAACTTGCTAGTCTGAACGCGTCTTTATTTAAGCAGCCTTGTGATGTATTGCGTTCACACTTGCGAGTTTACTCTCAGAGAGAACTTGCCAGAGAAAACTTGCTAGTCTGAACGCGACTTTATTTAAGCAGCCTTGCGATGTATTGCATTCACACTTGCGAGTTTACTCTCAGAGAGAACTTTCTAGTCTGAACGCGCCTTTATTTAAGCAGTCTTGTGATGTATTGCGTTCACACTTGCGAGTTTACTCTCAGAGAGAACTTGCTAGTCTGAACGCGTCTTTATTTAAGCAGCCTTGTGATGTATTGCATTCACACTTGTTAGTTCACTCTCAGAGAGAACTTGTGAGAGAAAACTTGCTAGTCTGAAAGCGTCTTTATTTAAGCAGCCTTGCGATGTAGTGCGTTCACACTTGCGAGAGAAAACTTGCCAGTCTGAACGTGTCTTTATTTAAGCAGCCTTGTGATGTAATGAAGCCAGTACAGTAAGTCCTCGCTTAACGAAGCCCCACTTAGCAATGTTTCGTTTCAAAGATGCCACTTCGCCGTAAGGCAGAAAACACAGTATTTTAGTTAATTATTACAGTGAGTGATTATCACATATCCTGAAATGTTTCAGCCATAAAAATATCATTTTTTGCAAAAACAAGTCTTTTTTCACTCATGTTTTGTTACAGTTTTCCGTGTACATTAAGAAAATTTTTTTATTGCATGTAGAAAATGCAAAGCCTACATTTCTGCAGTTTAGTGATTCTCCTTCGTGATTTAAACATGAAAAACAAACTCGCTAGTTTGCAGGTTCTGACTATTGTTGTTTAAAAAAAGGCTCAAGTTCTAGAATGCCAAGTTTAGAATAACGAGAATCTAAATTCCTTTTATTTTAAAGAAAATGGCTGACGATTGTATAAGCAATATACTTAACAAAGGTGATAACTTGAATAATTTATCCCCTTTAAATGACGAGTATTTATAGGCAATAGAGAACCTAGCCACTGGGGGGGGGGCAAGTCAACCCAACTCAGTGCCGGTCCCAAGCCCGAATAAATAGGGAGGGTTAGGGTCAGGAAGGGCATCCGCCTGTAAAAACTGCGCCAAAAAATTCTATGAATGAGTCGTTGAGACTTAAAGGGAAAGTCCACAAAGAAGTGGTCAGACCCGCTCTAATCTATGGACTGGAAGCAGCTTCTCTAAAGAAGACCGAAGAGAAGAAAATGGGTGTGGTGGAGATGAGGATGTTGAGATGAATGGTGGGAATAACAAGAAGAGATAAAATTATAAATAATAATATCAGAGGAACAGTAAAAGTAGTGGAAGCCTCACAAGATTGCGATGGTATGGACCCCTGAAAAGAAGAGTCGGTGAAGATCTTGTGGGAATTGAAGACATAAATGAAGAGATGGTCAACAACAAGAATGCGTGGAGAAGACTCATTCACAACGGCGACCCCAAATAGGGAAAAGCTGGGAAGAAGAAAAAGATTTATAGGCAATAGAGAACCTGACAAAAGCATTTTAGTTATCTGCACAGGTATAAGGTACACTTGTGTAAGTAAAAGGTACTACCTTATACAGTGAGTATACGGTACAAACTAGTGATGTGAAATTAATCGAAAATAATTTAACTTAGCTTGCGCTGCGGTAAATCGAACTGGCGATAACAGTGAAAAGCTTATCAGTTTGTGAAGTAAGTACATTTTCTACAGCGTTATGATATGCATCTTTAAGCACTGGTAAGAATGAACTTATAAACTGCAAAGCTTACGCAAATGTTTAAATAGTAGCCTAACAAAGGTATTCGAAGCCTTCGCTGCACAGATGGTCTAGCCATATCGTCCTCCGTTATCTAATTTCACCATTACAGAACTGGTGAAATCTTCATGTAACGCAGTAGTTGCGAGATATAACTACATAACTGGTCTTTTCGCTATCCTTTCTCTAGTTCTAAATCTATCTATACATTTTAACCATTCTTCAAAACTTATTAGAGATTCTTTTATTAATCATGTTTTATTGTAACACTATAAAGAGATAAATAAATTGAATTGAATTGAATTACAGATCAAACAACGCAGTTACTGGGGTGTAATAATAAATAGTCAGTAAGTATAGATGGATAATTTAAATGTATACTTTCCAATTTCAGAAATTTTAAAGTTTTATACAGGAATGGAAAATTAGTAATTAATGTTTCTATACTATTCCCAGCATAGCAAAAAGCAAAAAACGTAGTCCCAACAACATTCTCATTCTCTGTTAATGTTTGTTTTCCTTTTATTTTAGTTAAGTACTACATGCATGTATTGTTTTCCTTTTATTTTAGTTAAGTACTACATGCATGTATTGTTTTCCTTTTATTTTAGTGAAGTACTACATGCATGTATTGTTTTCCTTTTATTTTAGTTAAGTACTACATGCATGTATTGTTTTCCTTTTATTTTAGTTAAGTACTACATGCATGTATAGTTTTCCTTTTATTTTAGTTAAGTACTACATGCATGTATAGTTTTCCTTTTATTTTAGTTAAGTACTACATGCATGTATAGTTTTCCTTTTATTTTAGTTAAGTACTACATGCATGTATTGTTTTCCTTTTATTTTAGTTAAGTACTACATGCATGTATTGTTTTCCTTTTATTTTAGTTAAGTACTACATGCATGTATAGTTTTCCTTTTATTTTAGTTAAGTACTACATGCATGTATTGTTTTCCTTTTATTTTAGTTAAGTACTACATGCATGTATTGTTTTCCTTTTATGTTAGTTAAGTACTACATACATGTATTGTTTTCCTTTTATTTTAGTTAAGTACTACATGCATGTATTGTTTTCCTTTTATTTTAGTTAAGTACTACACGCATGTATTGTTTTCCTTTTATTTTAGTTAAGTACTACATGCATGTATGAAGCAAAAACTACCGGAAAGGTGTGTGCTAATTACCGACCAGAGAAGTGAATTATAAGTTATTATAATTATTACTTGTTATTATAATTATTACAGTTCTCTGTTATGTAGATGTCAATAGAATTTCAAATAAATATTTAATTTTAGAAAACCATAAATGCCGTCATCACACTGCTTTAAACGGGGACACAATTCAGGCCAATAACAATGCTGCTGCACCAATAATAAAGCAATGCAGACCAATTTTAAATGTATTGTTCTTATGTAAAATGTTATTGTGTGATGATGCTAAGCCAATCATTTAGGTTTGTTGTCTTACTATATTGTGTTGATTTTTGTATTGTACTATGTGAATTTGCATGTATGTAAACACATACACATATACACATATATATATATATATGTACATACACAATGCATTGTATTGTATTGTACTACATTATATATATTTTATTGCAATGTACTATGTGAATTTGTATGTATGTAAACACATGCACATATACACATATGTATATGTAATTCAGGTATATGTGTATGTATATGTATATGTATATGTATATGTATATGAATATGAATATGTATATGTATATGAATATGTATATGTATATGTATATGTATATGTATATGTATATGTATATGTATATGTATATGTATATGTATATGTATATGTATATGTATATGTATATGTATATGTATATGTATATGTAATGTATATGTATATATATGTATGTGTCATTATGTCATTTGTCTTCATCAAAGAAACTTATTATCATTACTAATATTTTTTATGACTTACGCAGTTAATATCAAATTTTCTTAGTTGCACATCAAAACTCATTCACGTACTACGCAGAATTAGCTCAAAAAATGCAGACAAGGCATAAAAACTAATAGCTCACCTCCTGATCACCAAGATCTGCATCAGAATGCATCTTCTCGTGTTCACTGTCCGGCGACAGTTCTTCAAACGCCTCCTGTTTGCCCTGGTTACCCCGTAATCGTTTCCGCGGCGGCGATATAGACGGTCGTCTCCTGGGTCTTTCTTCCTGCATCAGCTTCTTGTGTTGGTCCAATCCGCTGTCAGCTGACCTGTAACATTGATATCGAATGAGATTACAAGTTTAAGTGTACTGCTGCAGTGTATAAAGTGCCACAATAGCTTGATATATGATAAGTACAATCTTGATTTTGCTATTACAAGACCTATATCAATTACTTGACATAAATAAGTACAATCTTGATTTTGCTATTACAAGACCTATGTCAATTGCTTGACATAAATAAGTACAATCTTGATTTTGCTACTACAAGACCTACGTCAATTGCTTGACATAAATAAGTACAACAACACAAAAAAACAATCTTGATTTTGCTATTACAAGACCTATCAACACAAAAAACACAACACACACAAACCACCAACACAAAAAACAATCTTGATTTTGCTACTACAAGACCTACATCAATTACTTGACAAAAATCTTATTTTCTTTATATAACAATATAAATGTTATTGTTGTTGACAGTTCATGTTTGTCCAAAGCAACATGAAGCAAGCAGATGATATGAATTGCTAAATAATTTGTTAGAGGAACAATATGTCAAAACAATTTGGTAAATGCCAACAATTCTAACAATGCGTACTAATATAAACATTGCTGTCATGCATTAATATTACGGTTAACACCAATAAAAAAATATTACTATAAAAAAATCAGAAAACGAGCACAATGTCAAGAAAAAATTGAAATGTTTGCACTTCATTCATACTTTTCCCGATCTCTTTCTTTGTTATCCCGATCCCTGCTATCTCGGGCTCTGGAAGCATCTCGCTCCCGACCTCTTTCCGTGCTTCTCTCTGTCTCAGCATCTCTTTCGCGAACTGGTGGCCGCTTGTTTGCCGAGTCCATGCTAGATTCACGAGATCTTGACCGCTTGCTGCTTCGCTCTTTACTCGGTTCGCGAGAGTACTTGCTCTTGTCGGTGTCGCTATCTCTTTTCGGAGATTCTTTATAGTCGCGGTAATCCCTCTCCCGGTGTTCCAAATGATCTCGCTTTTTCTCCGGATAATCCCTTCTAGCTTCTCTTCGCTGGTCGCGATCTTTGCCTTTATCCTTCAAAACTCTTGCCTCAAACTCGCGCGCTCGTTCAAGTTCCCTCAAGTGTTCCGGATCTCGAGTGCGCTCCACCTCTCTGACGTACTTACCGCTGTCCACTTCACGCAGTTTCTCAACATCCTTACTTCTTTCTGCATCACGATGTCCTTGCCGATGCCTACTAACAATATCCACGTCACGTCCTTTGTCGGAATCTCTGAACTTCTCAAAATCACGGTTTCTTTCAAAGTGCCCATCTGCTTCCGGAGTTCTGTCTCTGTCTCTTGGCCGTTCTCGTTCACGGGAGTGTTCTTTTGGCCTGTGTCTGTCCATCTCACGAGATTGCTCACGCTCAGTTTCCCTATAATGTTCAAGATCCCTGTTCTTTTCAATTTCCGCAGGTCGCGCCGAATCCCTGAATCGTTCATCACGCGATCGTTCCCCATCGTATCCCTTTTCACTTTCCCTATCTCGGGATCGCTCCCTTTCCCAGGAGCGACTACGGTCACGTGACTTCTCCCGTTCACGAAGGCGTTCACGTTCCCTATAACGGCTGGGTTTTACGTCGCGGTCTCCATGTTTTTCCCTTGATCGTTCTGATTTTGTGTCTCTGTCTCTAGATCGCTCTCGTAATGTTCCCACCTCGTTTTCCCTATCCCTGCTCTCTCTGCCACTCCAGAAATACCTTTTCGAATTATCAAAACTGTCTCTAGAATCTTTCTCGTCCATACTATGTAGATCGCCAGTTCTGTCGACATGGTCCAGTCTGTGTGGATCTCCGGCTCCGGAATTCGCAGGCCCGGGTTTTACCTGCTTTTCCCAGTGGTCTGTGGGTCCGGTCTGAGGGGCAGGCACGGGTTTTGGATACGTGTGCCAATCTGTGTGTATAGGCTGGGTGTCCCACTGCGCCGGCTCAGCTGCCTGTACAGGATGCTGTTGCTGACGATGAATGGCTGCTGCAGACCATGCCAGGTCTTCAGGGTTAGAAGAAGCCAAGTTTTTGGACATTAACTGGAATAATAAAAAATTTAGCTCATTTATTGGCAATCCTTTTGCGAGACCAAATATACTCAACAAAAATGTCTGATCTACTTCTAATGCGAGTCTATTCACTGAATACGGTATTACTTTTCTTAATAAAAATATCCATTGTAACAAAATTCTTTAATCATTTTGCAGTTTTAAAATTTAATACAGCAGTACCATACAGTATTAAATGTTGGCTCAACGTATTGACATGACATCGTTAATATTTTATAGTTTTCTGAAATATAATATACAACACAATGATAGGAAAAAAATTCTAATTTGTCAATACTGACGGCACGTTTGACGACATTTAAGGGTCACAAACCAAACTTTAAAATTCAAAAATGCACCCCTACTGCTACTAGTTAAATAGCCACCTACGAATGCTTAAAATGCAAAAACTATCAACATTGCACATCGTGCAAGCAACTGAGGCTAATGGAAGCTGTAAGCAATTTGCAGAACGAACAGAATCCGCAAGCAAAAGCGAATAAAGCTGCAAAACATGCACGTGCTTGTCTCTATATCAGGGGTGTGCAAATTGCGGCCCACGGGCCACTTGCGGCCCGCCGAGAGAATTTGTGCGGCCCGCGAAGAGATTTGTCAACCTAATGAAAGTGCGGCCCGGGCGATTAATTGAGTGTATCCAGCTGAAGTCCGTGCCACGATCCCAAAGATAGTGCGGGTAGTTTTTTCTACTAGATCGGATGCCATTAACCCTTACAAGACGGTTGTAGCTTAATGTCACTGTACTACACAGACTGTGTGATACACATTACTAATATGCATTGTAATGAAATTACCACTATCTGTCCTGAAAGTAGAAATATATGGTTTGTAATAGAAATTTTAATAACTTCTAAAAGTTTCTTGAGTGTAGTAGTGATGATGTACGCAGGTCGGATGCAAAAAAATCGTTATTAGGCCTTTCTGTACTTGGCTCCTTGATCAAACTGCATGTGGCCAGCAGGAATTGCGGGAAAGTTTAATGTGGCCCGGCTAGTCAGATAATTTGCACACCCCTGATCTATATTAATACCTGGACAGTTCTCACACTACTACAAGTCTTCATACTGTGCAAAGTAAAGTGACGAGTTGACATACAATTTGAACATCTACAATTAGAAGAAGCAGACCTTTCCACATGACGTTTTACATCCTAGAACAGCAAAGTACAGAGAGAGAAGAACATAGAGAAAAAAGATGCAAATCAAGTAAGTTACTAAAATGTGAGTGGTTAATACTTAATACAGAAGAAAACCAAACAAAATCAGCTAACAAATGTAACTAACATGCACAAATCAAATGTGAGAACATGAAAAAGTTATATGTGTGCTTGCAAATCAAAACCATCCATAAGACGGCACTGCATTAAAACTACTTTATGATGCTTCAAAGTAGAGTGCACCAAAAATTTGGTTGAATGTCAATTTTTTTTAGAAAAAACAAACACTAAATATATTGGACTTTTATATTCTAGCATCAAATTGTCAAGAAAACGTTCAAAAAAAACTAAAAATCTAATTTTATAACCCCATATCCACTTTTCTGGCTAGAAATTAGTACTGCAATTGTAAAAAACTTGTATTTTCAAACTCCGATGGTAGCTCGTGGAAGCAATCATTTTGCTTCGGGTTTTTCCTGTTGCCAAGCCCTTATCTTCATCACTGGAAGAGCCATCTACTGGATGCAAACGTAACTTCAATGTGTTCTTGCAAAGTCGGTAGCAACCAGTATTTGTGTGGTTTACAGAAAAAAAACAATGGCTAACTTTAACAACAATTTTCTCAAGGTTAAGTCTTTCAGTGTGCAGTGTGCACCTTACCTTCAACGTGGATTACCTCAGCTTAGAAATAACACAGAGCAATGAGCTTGGTACCAAAATGATCCTCATAAAAAGTGAATTGTGAATAGCTAGAGAAGCTTAATTGCCAACTTATGGACGATTTTGGTATGCAAGCTCATATATTGTACCAGCTAAGAATTTAGATATTGAAGCAATGTTATTGTCCACGGTTGCTATATTTTTGTACACAAATTTTTTTCTTGATAAACGAAAACAAACAACGAGTTTGAACGTTACATCACACAAAAGTGATAGATGTCACTAGGTGTCCGTCAAATTCAAATTTGATGAAATGCTGTTCGACTTTTCTCAGTACCCAGGGATGAGAATGACAAATTGCAAAAAACTCTGAAACAGGCCGGGGGTTTTGGGGCCGCCTAGGCCCCCGATGGGGTTCAAAGGGACGAAACCCCCTTGGAACCAGCAATTTGTGACCATAGAGAGCCTCTAAGTGGACTTAAAATATCAGTTACCCTGTTTCATGCATAATTTAAAATACCCAACTATCAAGGATACATGATACCTAATTGTCTCAAGTACTGGCAGCTCCTATGCAAAAGTATATAAAAACTGTCTGCAATTGACTCAAATAACTCCGCACAATTGATTCTATATTTTTATACATAGAGATATACACGTGGTTACACTGATGTACGTGATGTAAACAAAGTGACGGCCTGCCAACTAGCGGTCAGCTTGTGAAATAATGTACTGGGTCCGTAAAAATTTTCTCAACGAATTGACGCGATTTACAAAAATGGCACTACTGGTCTTCCAAAAACTCGGAATTCCGCGTATGCGCGGAAAATTCTCATCCCTGCAGTACCGCTGTAGCTACACGTGGTTTTCATAGGAACAACTGTGTTTCACGTTTTAGGTGGATGTAAGTGTTCTTTGTAATCGATTGGGGTTTTTTAATTAACACGTACTATTCGAAGAACATTTGTTCACAGTGGAGTAGCTAATAGAGGAGCAACTGCCCTCCGGAGCGAATTTCTCAAAATCGGCACCTTTTCAATACAGTAAGTCCTCACTTATGACACTAATGCGTTCCAGCAAAATGAAACGTTAAGCGAAACATCATTAAACGAAGCTAATGTGTGTTTAAGCCAAGGCTTCCATAGAAAGCAATGTAAAAGAGTTGAGATACATTCCAGCAACAAAAATCAATACTGCTTTAAAACATACAATTTAAATGTTTTATGAGTTTTATTCATATTTCTGGCGATTGAATTCTTTCTGCTTGCTAGAAACCACTGATACTGCATACCGAAACTCGAGCGATGGGGTGACCTTGAGACAACTTCATCTAGATACTCAATGTGGTTGCTATAGGAACAGGTTGTAGGTAAAATTCTTTCACATGAAGTTTGCACTCAGGTGCCTGGAGGCGTTTAAATCACAAATAATCTCGCTCAAATGGCTAGATTTAGTAGTCAGGCATAATAATAATTGTACTGATTTCATATTACAAATGTGTTTGCGCAATAAAATAACGTAGTATGTACACTTTTTATGCTTAAAAATGGTAAAAAAATTGTTGATCAAATAAAAAATGACTTTGAGCAAAGTAAGAAAATTGTCGTTAAAATAAAATGTGCATCTTTAAGTGCGGAAAGGCGGCAAATGCTCAGCGTCGTTAAAATGAAACGTCGCTAAACGGGGAGTCGCTAAGCGAAGACTTGCTGTAACTCTTTAGTTCAGTTGTGCAAATAAAAAGTTGAATCAATTTTTTATTTTTTTTAAAATCGCATGGCCCTGATAGAATTTTCTGGAGTCATTACTTTATTTGACCAGCCTGTCTCCCGTGTTTTTGAAATAAGCGTGCATTTGCACAACTCATTTGTCAGCATTGACTAATTGAACAAAGGATCAAATTGCCCCAAATCTAATTATCATAATGTATTCTTGTCACATGATTGTCTAAACACGGCTGTCCAGCAGTAGGTCTACTGTCAATTATATATCGCTACTGTTAAAAATCGTTTTGTTTGTATCATGGCGTCTTTTTTATGTGCTTGTGTCAAGGACGCTTGACAGTCAAGGTGGCTTGACAGTCAATGTTAACTGAGTAAACACAAATGGGAATCAGAGATAAAGCTTAATATGCTACGACTAAAATGTAATTAGAAGAGCAAGTTCAATGAAGATCTAGGGCATCTGCTACTGGGTGTCAGAATGGGTGGACTGTGCTTTGCTTGCAGTCCGAGTTCAAATCCCACGACCACCTGTATTGGAGCAAACAGTTGTTATCTGTGTTATTTATTAGTAACGTCTGTCTCGGTGTTGCAGTGTTCGTTAAGAGTCACTTATAATAGCCAATGGCTAATGTTGTCTGTTGTCCCAGTGACTGTAAATAAGTGACTTTGGCCCTTTTTGTCCCATTTTTTGCTTACTCCCACTAACTTTCAAACCTAGCTGTGCCCCTACCACTTTTTAAATCAACCTAGAAGTCTCCAATGTTCATTACCAATTGGAACTCAGTACTAAAGAATAAATTTATTATTTAACGGCCCAATGTGCGTTTAGCGTAAAGACAGTTCTCATGTCCCAATCACATGCATGTGTGCAATTTTGTTTAATTGCGTTTAACAAAAAAGTAAAATATGTGTTGCCTAACTAAAGCTCAATTTCAGAAAAAATAAAGGTAATTTAAAATTCACTATAAAACATACAAAAAAAACAAATATGAACACTCTATGATGTGACAAAATGCTGTACATTTTGGCAGAAAAATACGCTCTCGCTGGTCAAACCTTTCGTAAATTGGAAACATTTCTGCACATGCATGCAGTACATGTTCAAAATAAGTATAAATGAGCATGCAGTCCTTGCTAAAACAAATGTCAGAGCAAATGTTTAACAGTATTTTGTAGAGAAGTGCTTAAGGCGTAAGGCGTGCACAATTTCTTCACGAAATAAGCACAGAAAAAGTTACAAAAGACACGTAAGCTAATAACTTCAAACTCAAAGAAAAGTAAGGAAGTGTTAGCTTTGTATATGAGAAAGGGATATCTTCTGTATGAGTTCAACAAGCTCACAAGTTACTAACATTTAAAGGAAAACTGGATGATCGATTAGACACAATCTCATTTTAATTTACTGTCCAAAATGTACGTTTTCTTGCCTATAAAAGTTAGCAATTGTTTCTTATATTTGAATAATTAACTTAGAAAGTTAATTAACAGCAACCGTACACAGCTATTGCTTACGTCAGAAACTAACCACAGTTTGTGAAATTACAGGCATCTTCCCTTGCGCGTCAAGCATGTTTGCGTAAGTGTTAAAGTGCTGTTTAAACACGTGATGTCACGAAAAATGGGGTTTACATCATATGACGTCAGAAACTAACACTGCAGTTCATGATCATGGTTATCTCTGTACCACCGTCTATTTGTCGGCCACGCGAATGTGACAAAAAGGCGCCGTTGCCAATCTTAGTAGATTCACTGAGCTGCGCGTAGCTTTGAAAGTTTAACGAAATTCGAGTATCCGAGGTAATTATTATTTAATCTAAACTTTGATTTAAAAAAGCTGTTGTAGTTTTCAATATTTTAGAGCACTCTTTATTCTGAACTAATGATTCCACAATTATCCGGTTTTCCTTAAAATCTTGCTAAGGAGTAGAAGCAGATTACCTCTGTTTGCTGTTGAATCCACACCCTTGTCTTCTCTATGGCATTATAGTCCATCTTAGACAAACTGCCCGGGTCCAGTTCGATCGGTAACGAAGTTTTGCCAACTTGTTGCAACTGTTCCAAAACATGCTTCTCAACCTTAGCTACTGCTACAAGTAAATAAAACACACAAATTTGTATTTTCTGCAAATTGCCTGTCAATAAGTTTCATTTCATATACATACCTGCGTAGTACAATAAAGCAATGAGAGATTCGAATAAAAAATCTGTCAAAATCATTATCTTTAAAGCAAATACAAAATGTAGTGAAAAAAGAAACATTACCTGCTGCTTTAGTTTGCGGAGGAGGCGGAGGTGGGGGCGGCGACTCTTTCCTTGCGTGTTTTGGAACGCTGGTTACGTGACCAAATACAGCGACGGTGATTGTCGTGTACTGTCCTTTTAAAACAAGTCCATCGGTAGGCATAAGCTTAGTAGCACTGCATAGGATTTCTAAGTTATGTTTATAATCCAATCTGGAAAATGGTAAAGAACCTTAGGTTACCGAAACTTAAAGTTGTATTTAAATTGATTATTAAAGTACTGCATACTATCTGTAACTGGTGTTTTATGTTTTGTAAATACAGGAGCCATTATGGATGCTTTTATAACTAATAATAATAATAATAATAATAATAATAATAATAATAATAATAATCTATATATTAATTCTACTGGTATATATATATATATATATAAGATTCGAGGCTACAGCTCTGACGACGGCACCATTTGCGGCGATCTATACATCAAACGAAAGGTCTCAATCTAGTGTCGTCTCATTGATGGTTTATTTTTCTAATCGGGCCCAGCGGGAGGAATGGGGGGCAAAAAACCTCCAAAAATGTCCATTTTTCGTTTTTTGCAAAAGTTATACGCCTGAGATCTGAAGAACGGGAACGGGTCATGGGTGGTGCTGGCTATGGGTAGATAGCCCGTAACGGGCGTTTTCCCAGACCCAACTCGGGATTTTTCGAAATTTTGACCAAACAGCCTGCGGAAAAAACGTTCTAGCGGCATAAAATAATAATAATACTAATAATAATAGTAATTTTATTGCCTAAAACAGTGGCTCCCAAACTTTCTCGGACCGTTACCCAAATCGGGAAACCCGGTCGTGTCCATTACCCCCCACCTAGTACTACTTCTCCAACTCAAAAAGTAAACACACGTATATGCCACAGGCAAGCAAAATTATTTATGTTTGCTCGTGACATAAATAAATTTCCAGGTGTTGTTGTTGTATTGTTGCCAAAACTTACCAAAAACTACGTAAAATGCATTCCGAGCAAAGTTTTAAAAATTTTCAGAGGGGTGCCCGTTACCCCCCAAAAAAACCATATTACCCCCGGGGGGTAATTTACCCCTACTTTGGGAACTACTGGCCTTAAATATGTATAAAAATGATCTTTGGTGTACAACCATTTAAAAGTCACAAAAATCTAAGAACCATATTTTCCAGAACACAATCACGTAAACGCCCAAAAGACTAAGTTCACTACGTTATACACACAGATTAAAATAACAAAAAAGTTAATAGGCTTCTAAGAATAAATATATTTTAATCTGACGTTTGAAAACAGCAATGTTTTAGTAGTTTTCCAGCTCATGGGATCTTATTCATAGGCAGTGTTGATTATGCCCCAATTTTACTACTAAATATCAAAGAGTCGAATGACATCCTACACACGTACAAAGCATTACAAGAACTTACATGCCAAACCGCTCAAATGCAGCTGCCCCGTGGTGGCTGACATTGTTGACAAACAGCTCCAACTGGAATTCATTGGGATTTGTTGCTCTAAAAATTAAAGTAAGCAATTTCTACAACCATGGAAACCCTAATCATGTTGAAGTGTGTATGATAGTGTGTGTGTGTGTGTGTGTGTGTGTGTGTGTGTGTGTGTGTGTGTGTGTGTGTGTGTGTGCGTGCGGGCGGGCGTGTGGGTGTGTGTGTGTGTGTGTGCGTGCGTGTGTGTAATAGAGTGCCCGAGACAGTGCACACACGAATGTGAGACATAATCAAAATCATCTTGTCTTGAACAATTTACCTAACAATAATACACTGCTGATTAAAAACAATAACCCAGGTAAACGAACGGTTTGTTTGCATTTTCATTACTTTCTGGAATAATTTTCTGTATGGTAGATTTGCCTATTTTTTTTATGAGCCATTCCAAGTTAAGTCTACACTCTCATCAGCGTTTATCATGATTAATTAAACTGAATAGTGTGTTGTAAGGGTGCAAATTCAGATCCGCTTAGGGTGCAGAATATGCCAGTTCCAATTGCAAGTTCTTGAGTTCAAGTCCCAACTGGCTACAGATTTTTCAGTGTTTCCTTTCTTCAACGCATTAGCTGCTAGGCCAATTGCAATTAAAAATAAACAGTCATAGTTCTAGTGAAATTTCATTGCCACAAGCATGTTTTTCATCAGGCACCCTATCTGTATAATTTTTGCAGCTTAATTTCTGCTAAATATTAAGGTATATATAGTTATATATATATTAAGGTAAGCACATATACCCAAGCCTGTGTCCTCCCGGGAAATTAGCTTTCACACTTGTCCCAAGCGGAATGATCCGTACTTCGCTAATGCTGACTGGCTTAGGAAACTGAACCAAGTCCAAATTCAAATCCTGAAAGGCAACAGCGATTCCAGTATTAATGAAGAATTGATTTAAATGGTATTTTATTAACAAATTGAGCATACAGCATACATACATTATAGGATTGTATTATTAAGAAAAGAACCATTAACGGCATTGGCTAACAGGTTATGAAGAATGCACATTAAGGCCTATTCACACCAGCTTTTACCATACTATTCAGTTTGACACACATAATTATGACACGTAAGTTTGATTTGCGCTAATTTCCATTACAAAAAGAAGACATTGAACATGGTTGGATGTCAAGAATGTGTGAACATGACCTGAGATGATGAAAATTAGTGAGGTGTATGGAATACTTAATAAATTATGAAATGTCATGGATGTTATTACTGTATATACTTATGCACAAATCGACCTTATGTACAAGTTGATGTGCATTTTAAGACCAAAAATTGCATCATTTTATATATCACCTGGGTACAAGTCGACCCTAAAATATTAAGATCTTCCAGAGTAAATGATGTCAACAATGGCCGAGTAATAAATCAATAGTTTTATATACGCGTGTATGCTGGTAATTGATATTTTGCCAATGAAGCACGCATATACAAAGCCAGTGTAAAATTTTCCGCGGAAGCCGACAGGCGGCAGCACCTGCACAATACTGGTGGTTTCCATGTACTGATCGAGTGCTCCGTCGCTAGTTTATTTACCGGTAATATATAAATTTTAACTTAATTTCACATACATTAAAATAAATTACAGTAATATCTGTTAATTTTGTGAAGTAATGTCAAGATACGAACATTCTCTGATGTGAAGCATCACAGTATAAGCGTTCATTCAGTCCAGCATACAATAAAGGATTATTTCTTTACATATTCATATTGTAGACGACTCTTTAGCAACATCTCCCAAAAACTTATCTTATGTATAAGACGACCCCAAAAATTTCATCTTAAAATCGCCTCCCAAAAATTCGACTTGTATATACGGTAAGTCGTATATACTTAAGTACGTATATATGGTAAGCAAAGTCATGTGAAACATATGCTATGGATAATGAATTGAATAGCGAACAACATAATAATATATTGTTATTAAGTGCTAGTTGGTAAGACCGACTGCTGAACAGCTATATATAATAACATTGTTAGAAATCTGAGCTAAAAATGGATTGATAATGTCTGTATGTAAATTCTGAGATGGCGGATGCTTGAGAAAGGAATGACGAGCATCCTCCTAAATAACTCCACACCAGCAATGTGGAGAAGCAAATGTTATTAGCATGCATATAGGCTCCAAGTAGACTACAGCCCAGCCTCATGCTAGCGAGGTGAATTTGACCAACCCTAGTTCCTATGTAGTAAACTAAAGGGGCTTAATTAGTGTATATTCTTCAAAATGTCTATTATGTTCTTAAACTGTCTTAGGAAGAATGCACTTTTCAAGTTGTCTGGAAGCTCATCTCATAGGTGATATGTGAATACAAATGAAATGATATGTGCGTTGTAAAAATAGTGTTGTTCTTGCATAGCATGCGGAAAAATGATGCGAGCAATATAAAGCATAAGTAGAAGTTAACTGAGCAACAGTAAGAAGAAGCATATTAAAGAAATGATTCCAATTTAGCTGTTTTTGAGCTTCTGGAATTAACGACTGAAGAAGAATGAACAAATATTGTATTAGAAGTAGCGTTATAAAATTTTGCATATTTAATCGGGCCTGGGAAAAGTTACTAAGATTTTACTTTTTTCATGGTCAGCCATAATATCTCCATTTCAATGTGATGTTTCTTCATGAATATAAATATTAGATAACTCTGACTATTCTTAGGGTAATTCCAAGTTTTTCCAACAGTTATTTCAATAGTGGCAATGAACTAGAAATCAGACAAAATTTACTCTAGAAGTGCTTTTTCAACAGGTACCAAACCCTTACTCTTCGAAAATCCAAATTTCGCCACAGAAACTGAACTACATATTCTATCATCACATGTAGAACCTGTTCTCTTATATAATTCTGAATTGTGGACTGTCAAAGTTGTTCAGAAGAATGAAATCAATGCCATCCAAAGACATCTGTACAGAAAGATGTTTTGCGTAATATGGCCTAACAAAAAATCACGTATCTGGATGTTTGAAGAAAGATTTATTAAATATTCCACTTGGCTTAAAAACGCAGAAACTTGGCATGTGGTAAAAGACCAGGGAGTATGGCATCAAATTGTGAGTGGTGGTGCTGCGATGCATAACGGAAGCACCTAAGATGATGACAACCTATACTTGACTAATGCAACAAAAATAATAATATAATAACTCGAATAAGATAATCACTATATATCAGAGCATTGTTTCGCACAAAATGATTATGAAACATGCAAACGTACTTCTTTTTCGTGAGTGAATGTGTCAAAGAAGAGTAGTTCTGTTAAATTTTCTTCAAGATGAGCCGCCATTTTACACGTGAAAGACAATGTGCTATTTTGCCACGACCACAAGAACACTCAAGACACTGGTGTTTCTCGTGAAATGGAAACAGGCGTGGTGCAAATTGAATACTGAGCAGAGGATAGATAACAAAAGACCGATGTTCTTACATAATCCAGTAAATTCGAATGAATCTAGAGATGCACGTAAGATGATGGAAATTGTGGTGCATCATCTCAACTTTGACTTTTCTTCGATGTTAGTATCATATATACAGGGAGGTAACATCTAGGGAAGATCATATTCAGTTGTAAGATGATTTACAGAAACTCAATCGGTGGTGTAAAGACGAGCTTATGCCGTTCAACCATGCTAAGTGCTACGTTCTAAATATTTTTAGAAATCAAGCCCCTTCCAATATACCAGATGTGTCACTAACAAAAGTCAATGCACTCAGATTTACAACAGATCAAAATCTCAACTGGAATTATCACGGTGATAAGATAAAATTTAAATGTAATAGCAGTTTGGGCTACTACAAAGAACACTTACTGATTGTTCTGATGAAGTAAAGCAGATTTCTTATCACACCTTAGTTAGACCTAGGCTGGAATGCTTGCTGGAATGGAGCCCCTCTATATATCCAATGTAATATAACCTACTTGGGTTCAACACCAAGCAGCTCGTTTTGTTAATAGTGAATATCGTCAAGAGGATGGCATTGGGATGTGCTTCGGCAACTATAATATGGGACATATTGGAGAACAAAACGTTTTTTAAAATTCTGCATGGATGGCAACTATACCCTTTCCTGCTTGCATTAAACCATCCTTCTTACTCACCCATTCATAGCACCAAATTCAACACAAATATGTCCAAGTCCCATGTATAGCGTACTCTTGTACAAATATTGCTTTTGCTTTCGAACAATGCGATATGGAACAGGTTTCCTGCTAGTTACATGCTAGATGCAAATGCTAGTTACAGCGAGATGTTCCGGCAATTGACACTTAATGCCATCAAAATCATGGAGACGCTTGTTCATATGGGAAGATTGTAAAAAAAATTACACGTTTTTAAGTGCTCACTAATATTCCACTAGAATCTAGTTCTTTTACATATCGAGTGGACATTGCTAGTTGGTTGATGCACATTGCACGGGACATGTTGACGTCATATATCATTCTAGTTTAGTTGTTTTTTGAACTTTTGGAATTAATAATTATTGAAGATTGAAGCCAGATTGAAACAAAGAAATAGGTGGAAGTTGAACTGAAGAAGGTAGAAGTCTAAGTAAGAAATATGACAGTTATACAGCTTGGGCATATAAGGACTCTTGAAAGTTTACCTTTAAGAAACATATAGAATGAAATATAAGAAAATGCTTTTAAGTTAATGCACATCACGAGATACACTGAAAATCTGAGTTAAGGTTGTTAACCTATGAGTTTGATAAAGTCGAGCACTATATAACTGAATTAACAAAACAACCGACAAAAGGGGTATTAGAGATAAAGCTTAATATGCTACCACTAAAATGTAAATATAAAAGCAAGTTCAATGAAGATCTAGGGCGTTTGCTACTGGGTGTCAGAACAGGTGGCCGAGTGGTTAAGATAATGGACTGTGGGTGCTGCTCTGCTTGCAGTCCGAGTTCGAATCTCACGACCATCTGCATTGGAGCAAAGAGTTGTTATCTGTGTTATTTATTTGTGGCATCTCACTGTTATTGTGTTCGTTATGAGTCGCTTATAGTAGCTTATGGCAAATGTTGTCTGTTGTCCCAGTGACTGTTAATAAGTATCTCTGTCCCTTTGTCCTTTTTTGGCAAAGAAAAAGATGCAACAGAGCACCTGTTCAAGAGTACGGTGACAAGAAATGTGCTGTCAGCCAGAGAAGTAAATTTTCAAAATCTGGTTGAGTCAGAAGATCCACAAATTAACAGCAATTGAAGTAAAAAAGAGAAGAGGTATCAGCTTGAAATTTAGCCAAAAGAATAATAGTTATAAATTGTTTATACGTATTAAAGTTGATTATGTTACTTGTGTTTCGTACGGTGATATTCGTTTCTGCCTATCTGACCAGTAATCAGATAGAGTAGACAAAACTGGACATGCCGAAAACAACGAACAAAGAACAAGAAGAACTATGGCTGACAGTATTTTATTAATGGTCATTGTTGCTAATGCCAGACGCTGTGCTTTCCCATCTTGCTTGCTAGTTTGGCGTGGATCGTTTGGATCTGTAAGAGAGTAAGTTCAAACTGTGTAAGGAAAGTACTGGGGCTACCTAAGGTAGGTGAAGGGAGGCAATTAGATGTTTGTATAGTACCATTGCATGAGATGCTATGCAGTTTTAAAATAAATTTGTGTCACTATCGTTACAATTGTGGCACAATTGTCGTGCGACGTGAGAGCCATACCAATAGTAGTATTTTGGTCTTTGAGCACTTCGCGTTACCTAGCTTATTTTATTAACTATTTTTTTTGTAGTTTTTTGTTCAGTAATTCTTTTGTAAAAGTAACAAGGAGCCAGCACAAAAGCCTCTGTTAAAGCCCATTCACACAGTATGGTACTAAGTACTAGTACTACTACTGCTGCTACTACTACTAGTAGTAAATCTCCAGTAGTTATAAATATAACTTTCGAGATAAATAATTATTCCACTATAATTACAACATTTACATACATTATTATCACCAATACCTAGTTCCACTGGCAAGTTTTCGCATCATAATATTTAGTCCAACATCCTTGTTATACATGTCATCTGTGTTCAACATTCCAATTAACACGATAATTAAATTTTAGTGGATGATCTTGACAGTGCCCATCCAATTTTACGATGTAAACGAATTTACAGATGTTGCTCTTCTCACATCACAGGGCAATCTATTTCGGGTCTTTGTGTTTTTCTTTTCTACAAATTCCTTTAGGAGGGACCACGGTTTCAAGTTAGCCAAAAGGAGATACACTAAAAAACAGCAAGCGTGATTTTTTTGGAAATCATGTAGTTAAGCCCTGGAAAGCACTTCTAGCACAATTGGTGTCGGTGCAGAATGTAAACAGTTTCAAAAATAGATTTGATGAGTATTGGGCTACTAACCGCTATGCTACGCCTTATGATGCCTTTGCCTATTATAAGACTCCATGATTAGGTGCTGTCACTGCCACACGGTGACTTTTACTAACTTTTGTGTTGTACTGATGTGGATATGTTCAAAGAAAATTAATCCCAAGGACCAACATCATGGTTGTGGAGATGGTAAATGAACATCTTTCTTCCTTCACACTGTTTAAATGTTAAATCCAGCCATACAAATGTATTGGTAACTTCACGCTAGTTGTTTGAATAGCAAATCTGGCAATACGGATATAATCCTTGTTTTTCTGCAAATGACTTAACTTGGAATTTCAGCATACTGTTACCATTTTGATCTTTAGCTTTCAGGTGAAATATATTGGTAACTTGCTTTACATTACTGACACCAATATTATTCAAGAATACAGATATCATCTACATTATACATACATTTACACTAATTTGCTTTAGCTCGTGCTTACTGGAGTTATGATCCACCATGGGCACATTTTCTAACACAAGGCGAGTTTTAATTTTTTCACAGTCACACATTTCATGTTCTTCTTTGAGAAGGAATTTTCAGGAATGAATTACCAAACTGTCTCCGAATGGCCGAAAATCTTGAGTAATTTAAACATCTAATTAGCTCATGGACTGGTGTATCATGTAAATGTGCCACTTGTAAATTCAGCGAGCTTCCTAATTTTGTTAAGTCGTAATTAAATGCTGAAATGTTGGCAGAAAAAATTTTTATTGACCTAGATAGCTTTTTGTGTAAATCTTAGAAAATGTTAGTGCCTAAAATTTTTACTGCCTTCATGTAGTTTTAAATTTTTCTTGTACCGATACCTCTGGTGGCATCCATAAGATTTTAAGAAGTACATATTATTACCATGTTATCGTTCATATACATTATGTTTGATATCGGTTTACGAGCTTTAAGCTCATGTTTTACAAATATGTACTGTTTATATCATGCCGATGAAAATAAATATATCTTATTTTATCTTATTGTAGAATGCATCTTACTTTTAGTGTTGTTTTCAATCGGGAATTCTCAATTGTCAGCTCTGGCAGATCTCTCTATACATCCATTACTTTGTCTGTGCAACAATAGGCATCATCAGTAATCTTATCTACTTGAGCCTTTAGTGTGTGGTGTTGTTCCTCTAACTTGACAATAGGTGACAATATGGAAGAAAAAGTAGCGTTACATTTTACTCATCAATAAAAAGTTGATGTAATAACGTACAATTACTGACTGACACATGAGGTGAAAGAGAAATTACAGAGAAGGGGTTACGGAATAGGTTAGCTGACCAACCGTTACACTGTTTGCAGGAGCGCTTGCATACTTTTTGCAGGCCTGTGATTTTATAATAGGCTAGTATAGTAATGTAATTGGATTTTCATTTTTACTATAGCAGCTTTGGACATGGGTGACATCACAAAAGAAACATTTTTAGAACATTTTAGCAAACAGCGAGCAAATATTGAAGCAACCCTGGACTTGAGCGACAGTGTAGAAAAGACAAAACTTGCTGTTCATTTCGAATCACTTCTTGAAAGCTGCCACAAGCTGCATGAGTCTATATCTAAAGCCACGCGTTGTCTACCGGCATACGAGGTGCGCATTGCACTTCAAAGTTTGACGGCGATCGAGAAAGCCATACATGAAAAACGAGACAAACTTTTGCCAAAGAAAAGGTTCAAGTTTAGCAATATTAAGAAAGAAACAAAGGTTCCACCTGTCACGAAAACAAGCAATCATCCTGCTGTCAGTGATGGATTGGCTGATGCTTTACTTAGTTCTCAATCTGAAATTGGATTTAAAAACGTTACAGGCGAAACACTGCACCTACCGCCTTCTGATATTAAACAGTCAGATGTAGTTTTGAGCAAGCTGAGTCGGTGCGTAGTTACATTATATGGAACACCAAATACGGTGCACATAGATAAACTCGAGGGCTGCAAGATATTCACTGGTCCTGTTACCACCACCGTCTTTATTGAAGATTGTTCTAACTGCACTTTTGTTGTTGCTTGTCAGCAACTGCGGACTCACACAACAACCCATTCAGATTTTTACATACACGTCACTAGTCGCTGTGTGATCGAAAGCTGCGAAAATCTACGATTTGCTCCCTACAATTATTCCTATCCAAACATCGGAGATGATTTTGATGAAGCAGGGTTAGATTCAAGACAAAACAATTGGAAAGACATTGATGATTTCAATTGGCTGGCAAAAGACAAAGCTTCTCCACATTGGAGAATATTACCCGAGAGTGAACGCGTAAAATGCTGGGACATATAACTGAGTTTGGATATTCAGTTTTTCAGCTTTGTTTCTTGGTGATTATCATAGCTAGTTTTATTCTGAATGCTAAAGGCTTTTTTGTTCTCTTCTAGTGTGCGAACATGCGTAGATTTGTGCTAAAGAAGTGCTTTATTGGATCATCTATGCACCTTACCTGCTGTGAGCACTATTCTACCCTTTACAGATTTGGACAGAGTCTGATGAAATTTAACGAAAGTCTTTGGCCGACTCGCGTGCCGAAAAAACCTCCGTATGACCATGCTTGTCAGATAGGTGATCCTATTCTGCGAACTAGAGCAAAAGACGTTGATTTGAACTTAATTAAAACCGATGAAATACAGAAAACTATAGCGAAATTAGTGAAAGTGATGCGCAAGAATTATGCGGTTGGCATATCCGCCCCACAGATCGGCATAGGACTACGCATCTTTGTGATGGAATTCACTAAAGACCACTTACGAGACTTTACGCCAGCAGTACAAGAAGCTAGAGAAATGTTTCATATACCATTGAAAGTTTTTATTAATCCTCGGCTGACAGTAAATGATTACAACAAGGTGATTTTTGGTGAAGGTTGTGTTAGCATACGTGGCTTTAGCGCTGATGTGCCACGATTCCAAGCGGTGGAAATTCAAGGTAATTATTTTAATTTAACAAGTTTACATTAAACTTAACTCTTGAAGATTAGTCCATTTACGTATAATGGCTGGTACTGTATGATCACCGATGACCTTAAAAATTACAAATTGTGATTTTGTTAAAGTAAAGCTTGTAAATGAGTATCCTTTAACTGAATTGATTACAGACAGACATTGTCAAGCTATAGGCCAATAAGTTATCGCATATGCAAAAAATGTTACTCTTTTAGTTGTCTAACTTATCCAAGTGTGAAATGCGCAAAGCCGAGATCCTACAGCACAGTCAAGCCTCGTTATAACACCCCACCCTTTATAATGTCAACCTCGCTTAACGTGCAAATTTTTAGCTATTTACAAAATATCCATATTTGCATAGACGTATGTATTAATGTTGCTCGTTCTAATTTCAAACTTGCTATAATGACAACTTTTTAGCAGTCCTAAAGTAAGCCGTATAAAGAGGTTTAACTGTAGATAACTTTTGCTGTGATTATGATGTTTTGATTCTGTCTGGTTACTTACAGAGGTCATTTGTATCACACCAGTGACTAACCTAGATTTTAGACATTGATTACTCTGATTATGGTGCTTTGATTCTGTCTGGTTGCTTACAGAGGTCATTTGTATCACACCAGTGACTAACCTAGATTTTAGACATTGATTACTCTGATTATTGTGTTTTGATTCTGTCTGTTTACTTACAGAGGCTATTTGTATCACACCAGTGACTAACTTAACCAGTGCAACAGTCACATTGTCATGTATACATCTGAGTATGGCTAATCTATACCTTATTTAAACATTTCCAACAAAATCTTAGTCAGTGTCAGATTGTCTGCACAGTAAGTTCAGTTATGTTCCTGTCAAGTGCATAGCAGTGTGAAAGCAGCCTTATTGAATTTCCTTTACATGCGCATTACGTTGTTTCATTCGCAGGCTACGATAAGGAAGGAGAACCTGTAAGCTGGAAGGTTTCTGGTTGGGCAGCCCGCATCATCCAACACGAAATGGATCATCTAGATGGTAGACTGTATGTTGACAAAATGAACAGCGAATCTTTCCAGTACAATGAGTGGTATAGAGTCAATGTGAGAGGAAAGTAATGAAAAGTGACTAAGATATGGCTTTCTAAATAATGAAAATTAAAACTCTTTGCATTTATAAGCATACGGTTATAATGACTCCTGGGGTATGAAGTGCAATCCATTGATTCATCTGCTTTTACACTTCATTTAAAGTTAAGCTTTGCATTGTGCCAGTGAAGTGGTTGCAAAATTCAACAAGACATCACACTAAGAAAAACAGTGGAATTTATAGTGCAAGTTATGAACTCTGATTTTCAGAAAACACCCTCAAGTCTGGCATTCTGTGTAGATCCAGGCACATGAAACACATTGCTTACAGTGGATTTTCCATGAGGCAGGTACTTAGTCGGCTGGTCAGTGCCACCAAACTAACCATTTGTACATGTGTTGGTAAAGCAGAGCTAAAGGTTAAAATTGATTAGACACGGACTTGATTGTAATTATAGCTTCATTTTTTTCTGTAAAATTAAGAAACTGCTGCTATAGGTGTAGAATGTCTTTTTGCTAAAGTAGTGTTATATTTTCAGGTTCAGCTTGAATTAGCGCTCAGTTTTTTAAAGTATATAAGGCACATTAGGCTTAATTTTGAAACTTCAAATAAATGATTACTATGCAGCTATTTTTCAATTTTTTGGTACTTGTGTAATATTACGCAGATATGGCGTAAAGAAAAATGCCATTTCAACGGGTTGCTGTGTGTTTCTTTATGTACCAACACACAAAGCTGTCTCAATGTCTCAAAATGCATTTGCTCACTTGATGAAGTAAGATAAGTAACATATAAAGTTGTGATTTTACCACTTCAAAAAATATTAAAGGCAAAAAACTGGATATAAAATTGCAGCTATAATTCCTGTTCAGTCCACATCCAGTGCATCATTGACCAGCTTATTTAGTAGTGACAGATTTCCGTAATTAACATAGACGCAGGCACAGCTTGTTGTCCAGTCTCTTGTAGAGTACTTCAGTTACTATATGAAAGGTGGCCCAGTACATCAGTTTGCTTTAAAAAGTACTTTTTTACTAAGTTGCTACTACATAAACCACCACATTGGTTCACCAGCATAGGTATTGTGATAGGCTGAAGGTTTTTTAGCTGGATAATCAGAATGATTTGAATACCAAATTTATAACAGCTTGTAAAATGAGTGAATTATTGACGCAGATCATCAGTAAAAAAATACAAATATATTAAATACAAGTCATGGCAGCATAATTAAAAATACACTTCAGCGTGTAATAAAGAAATTATTTTTTATTGAAAATATTTAGAATTTTATAATGATTAATGTAACTACACAAATCAACAACTTTGGGTAAGAAAAATCTGAATACTGCCACATCAATTGACTCGAACTTTATTTTGTAGTAAAATTATCTTCTAAAGATAATCGGCAAAATAAAACTGCAGATTACCATTTCTCGTGCTTACAGAATAAAATACTTTATAATAGATAACAAGATTTAAAATATGCATAACTCACATGAAGAATTCGGACGTACAAACCCCTAACTGGAGCACACACACTTTCCAGTTGTTTAATCCGAATATTAAACAAATAAGCATATAGAAATAAGAAATAGCTTATACATGTAAAGCAATTAAATTTTGTTGCCTAACAAGTTCTTAATCAACCTAATGTGAACATGTATATTCCGTTAATTATACTCGACGTGGTGGTATGACAGTTAGCAGGCTTAGTGGTACAAATACTTGTTAAAAGAATAGTAGTTATAAAATTGAGCAGGATGATAATATCACTATTACTTTATGATGCCACATAAAAGTAATACTCAAAAATATATCATAGTTAAAATCTTCAAATATGTACAACTTTCACCTATCTAATTTGATCTACCATCTACCAACAATGAATTACTGTACATGTATAAATTACTAAGTTGTGGTACGTACCATTGGTAACAATACCGAGACCCGCATAAAGATGAAACAACAACATATACTCGTTAAATATTCACTTAAATATTAAATGAACGAGTATTTGTAAAACATTCAAAAGCACAAAAAAATTTTGATTTAATAAGTCAATCCTCCAAAGCACAATTAAGGATTGAATAAATATTCAGCGGCAAAAATTAGCACCACAAATAGCTAATTTTGTGTAATTATTGCATCAGGTTCCTAGTGCACTCCTTCAATTCATCCTCTTCCAGTTCTTGAGACTCTTTCTTGAACGGTGTCAGCTCCAAGTTCCTGAGATCCCCTTCCTGTGTAAACAAATAAAAGATGTAAACATCAACAATGCTTCAAATATCTTTTAAATGTGCATTGCCAAAACTTTTATTTAGAAAAAATGACATTTGTGTACAACTACTAATGTTGTCTTGAAATGTTTAATCATGTGGAAGTTAACAGATGCAACATTTACTTTCAGTTCAATAGACAACAAAACTGATGAATTAAGAAATTAATAATAATAATTGTATTTGCTACAACATGCCCTGTTTGCTATATTAAAATTAGATGCTTTTAAATATAAAGATGCAGAAGTATGTCTCAATTTTTAAATCCAATTTATAATTTAGCTTACCTTGTAGTCTAGTCCATTCTTCTTACACCAGGCAGCAAAGCACAATTCGGCTTTTAAGCGCTGATCAGGTGATGTCTGCTTCGTGTACACCCGCAGCCAATATTCTGCGAAAGTTTCCGGTAACATTTGTGACACCTAACAAAAAGGAAGCCGACTTTTCTACTTAATTCAAGTGTACATTGCACAAGTGCCCGAGCACCAACCACTTTCATTTGAAAACTAACGGCTAGTAGGAGGTTAGGATTAAAAACTCATTCTACGCAACTGTAACTGATAAATGAGTGGAAATGGGATGCAAAAAGAATGGCGGTATTTCTGGAGGCACTGCACAATTGTCTTTTTAAAGAGAGTTTTCATTTACAGTTAACCTCGGATATAAGGGACACCTCCGGACCGGAAAAAACCATCCCTTATATCCGATGTCCCTTGTAGGAAGCTCCTTCAGTGATGCGAGATGTATGTGACCGCAGAAACTGAGATGTTTGAAGGCCGAGTTTGCGAAAAATTGAGGTTAAAAATCGATCAATTTCGCTTTGATCATAGGGTCCCTTATATGCGATGCAATTTACCTGGGTTTCTATTACGCGCGACTTGAACATATTATTCCTTATAACCGAAAGTCCCTTACGTCCGAGTACCTTATATACGAAGACTTTTACATGGGAAAAACGTTATGAAAAATCGGGACCGGTGTTGGTGCTCCCTTATCAGCGAGTGTCCCTTATAAGCAAGTACCTTATACCGTAGGTTGACTGTATGTCATTTGAACACGAACAACTGAGAACGCCAAACTCTTTCACTTTCACTTAATTCAATGTATTTTATTATTAACAAGTTTTTCTAAATTACAATGGTCGAAAGTGCGTAACGAATTATATTGAATACACGTACATTTTGGAAACAGTGTCTGTGTGTGTATGTGAAACACGACTACCTAGTAACTAGTCTGGCACCCTGGCTTGCCGTTTTCAATGGCTAAATACCTTGAGACACTGGGACACAAGTGGGATTCGAACCCAGAAACACTGGATCGGCGGTCAAATGCTGTATCACAGATTACACCTACAGCATTTTTAAAAATTCAACAAACATCAGGCATCACGCCACATTATGTACAATTTGCCACACTTTTTACATAGCATTCGTAACATAACAAGTACATTCTAACAGATTTAATGGTAGTTATTGCACCTCGTTTCTCCTAACTTGAACGGCAACGTTTGGGTTCTTCTTGGAATAAAAACGAATGTTGTCTATGGGATTTCCACCACCCTTCATTCCATAATTTAAATCCACCATCTGCATTGGTAAAAAATTCCACTATTAGTAACACATGCAAGGAAGATTGAAGTCCTTTGAATGATTTTACTTGACTTTGAGTTACCAGTTTTTATCTAGTAGCAAAGAATTGATTGGGTGGTGAATATAAACAATTCTTCGGTCATCTGTAGACCCATTTAGCATGAGATTGATTCATAGTGCTTCTGCTCACTGGTAGAATTAACAATGAGAAACTCATTTTTTGGAAATGTTCAATTTGGCAAATTCAAGAGTTCTCAAAAACGATTTTAGTAGGAACTTGTTTAAGCAAAATCATTGCACGCATGCTTTATGAAGAATTTCTGAAGGTAATTGCTAAGACATCAGAATGCAGGTAGAATTCAAGTAGAATACAGGTGAGCTTTATCGGGTGGTGAATTTAAACAATTCTTCGATCATCCGTAGACACATTTAGCATGAGATTGATTACTTTGTCAATATGCAGACTCATAGTGCCTCTGCTCACTGGACGAATTAACAATGAGAAACTCATTTTTTGGAAATGTTCAATTTGGCAAATTCAAGAGTTCTCAAAAACGATTTTAGTAGGAACTTGTTTAAGCAAAATCATTTCACGCATGCTTTATGAAGAACTTCTGAAGGCTAAGACATCAGAATGCAGGTAGAATTCAAGTAGAATACAGGTGAGCTTTATTTATATAAATCATTAACAACACTATACATTGCTCTCTCAGTTTAAGTCACATGCTTACTCAGTGATGTCTGAAAGCCAACTGACCAGGTAAGTTTTTTCCATGAAGCAAGGAAGCCAGCAATTCAATGAAGGTAAATGTTATGCATACTAGTTCAAGGATGAAAGTTTAGACTGTATATAAAGAAATAGACTTAGTTTATAGCTGAAATTTCTTGTGTGGGATTTTTAATGTTTTAACAAGAGAATGTAATAATATGCCAAATGATCATAATTAAGAACTAATAAAAAATAAGATAAAAGAAATCGTGAGCTTCACGACATGCTTCTTCTTTCTTAAGTCATGTGTTGCAAAAGTTTCACTTGTGACAGAACTAATTACTGCAGAAAAATATGAAGACAAACAATCTCTGCACAAACTCGGCTGATTAGAAGACCTTTAGTTTCTGCAATTTTTTCCCTTTACATCACTCTAGCTAACTATTATTGTCTTGTAATATTCAGTCAGTTCATAGAGTACCCAGATCTAATTTGAATTTTAAACATTAAGAGATGTGTCCAGTGGCGCAAAAGAAGCAAAACATGTCAGTCCATTATAGGTGACATAAGTACTCAAGCAAGTATTGCTTCAACGACTTATACTACCAGTATTGTTTTACTTGCATGTATAAGAAGACTGTCTGGATCCGGAAGCGTGGAATCGGTCGACATTTTGCGCATCCTCAGCGCTTCTTTTAGTTCCGCTTCCGTTAAAGAGGAAGAGATTTCTCTTGCCACTTCCTGATTTTTCATTCGCTGAAAAGAAGGCGAAAATAAATTTATCATAAAGTCACTGCACTTGTTAAAAAGGACGAAAGATTCTCACAAAAATGTAGCAGAATTTCTCTGCACAGTTGTCATGTGAACTACTATTGCATTACAAAATATATGATACAGTCAAACCTCGCTATAATGGACCCCTCGATATAATGGACGTTTTCTCCGGTCCCGTTTTTCAGCTATCGTTTTTCTTTGTTTTTATCCCCTCTGTATAATGGACTTATTTCCTGCTCCCCAGTGCATTTTCTCCCCCGCTATAATGGATCCACATTACCATTAGAACAGAACATTACCACGAAGAGTGCGAGTGATGCTGGCGCGAAAAAACAGGCAAAAATCACATATTGTTTTGGACAGTAGCTGACTAATTCATCTAACGAAATTATAGATTCAGCCTTGTATCAAATATGGCATTTGAATAAAACCGTTTGACGTTCGATTATAAACATTATTTCATTTTACTGTTGATTTCTATGATCCCATTGTATCTTGTGAAAGTTGTAACTGTATATTTTAGGTGCTGCCATCTATTGATTAGTTACTTTAATATTTACTAGTTCAATTCACCCCTTATCACAATTGTTCAGTCCAATGAATATTCAAACTCACTGTATCTCCCCTATTTCACTGTAATGAGATATGTGAAGCCAAGTTCTTGCATAGTCTCTACCTATATAAACTGGCTAGATTTCACTGCTAGTCACTCTCTGTCTCAGGCAGTGCAGTCGTGCAACTCATGGGACACACTGTCTCTCTGTCACACACTCAGTGCTGTGCAACTTATTATCTTCATTTTACTTGTGCATTTTACTGTGTATTTAGTGCAATAAAAGTGTTTCAGTTTTTGTGCAAACATGCAATCTAGTGTTTAGTTGTTTTCTACAAGTGTTCCATTTCAACTTCACAAATAACTTTCACATATCTATTGTAAGGTAGTCTGGCTTCAGATATGGTACCCCTCGGTATAATGGACTCTCGTTATAATGGACTTTTTGAGCACTCCCTGAAAGTCCATTATAGCGAGGTTTGACTGTATTGGTATCTGATTGTGTGGAACTGTTATGAAAACACAATTTAAGTAAATTAACATAACATCTTTCGGCGAGTAAAATGTACATGTATAAATCGATTACCTTAACTACAGTGTCATACCTGAAGTCGTGTTGTATCCCTAGTTTTGGATAATGGTCTCGTTTGACCAACGCATTTGTAAATTTGGCGTTTTTGTATCGTCATGACAACCTCTCTGGCCGGTTCCAACTCCGGCTCTGTCGAATACAAAATCTGTTGGAGGACAGTATCGGTCATCTTTAAGTAAGCGACCATGTCGTCAATAGCTTCGCTCATTTTCAACATTTTCCTGTAAAATCAGTACAAGTGCTTTAATCCCAACATATCTACACTAAAGTGTTCAGATAAATGTCACTACTGCCATCTGTTAACAAAGACACGAACTAGCACACAGAAAAAACTACCATAAGAGTTTGCATGCTACATACAATCCTGGTTTAGGAAATGTTAAAACTGATTTTTTTGACGGTTAACTAAAATAACTGCCAGTTTTTCCATGTAACTGACGGTGTAACTTAAGATAAACTGAGAATAAACAGAGTTTTTGTATAACGAAATGGAGATCCTTAGTTGTTTACTTTCTGATGAAAGAATGGACAATTTGGAGCACAACAAAATGATCTAAGCTTTAAAAAACTTCACACACCCGCAACACTGGCTTACCCGTCCTTCCCGGCAAATAAGATATGGTCATTTGCTTTCAGAAGGGCATCTGTTATCCTGAAAGAAAAGGCTAGTTAGTAGTTTTCCAGAGATAAACATACAATTTGCATTTATGGATGGCACACCACTCATGACAGAACTGTAGGCCTTAATTGTTAAATTTCATTTTACCATTGATTTTCACTCACTAAGTTAGTTTGCAGGTGATGTAGTGGACTCACTAACAGAAAAAAGGGAAATATGTTTGATTTCACATAGTCGGTGAATAACATTGTTTTGCTTCTCATACTTTTAACCAGGATATTTTTAGATGCAGAGCAGTTTCTCAACCCAGTTTTTCCCCAGACCTCTTGCTTATGGAATTCTTTACCAGAAAATTGTTTCTCGGGTTATTTACAACCCCATCAGCTTCAACAAGACTGTTAGTACCATCACTCTTACCACGAGCGGCCACCAACATTGTTTTGCATAAAAAAGTTATTTAGCAACACTTATTAACTCACATACAAGCAAAGTTAGAAACAAACTAATAGCCTAAAGAACTTGCCGAAAGTTATTAACTGTCCATTACGTACAGCAAGTAAAATACTTACATGTGTTCTATAGCTTGGCAGACAGAATGCTGATAGGCTCTTCTATGAAGGGCATTCCGCGTATGAAACATGTCGTACATGTTACCAACTTCCTTTAAAAACAAAGTAAATCCTTCACCAAATTAAATACTAAACGTGCCTTAATTTTAACATGTTCTTACATGTCATAGTACTTTTAATAACACTAGTTTTAGCAATAGTATCTGCCAGGGGTGTGCAAATTATTGGATTAGCCGGGCCACATTAAACTTTGCCGCAATTCCTGTGGGCCACAGGCAGTTTGATCAAGAAGCCAAGTACAGAAAGGCCTAATAACGATTTTTTTGTATCCGACCTGCGTACATCATTACTACTACACTCAGGAAACTATTTTAGAAGTTATTAAAATTTATATTACAAACCATATATTTCTACTTTCAGGACAGATAGTGGTAATTTCATTACAATACATATTAGTAATGTGTATCACACACTCTGTGTAGTACAGTGACATTAAGCTACAACCATCTTGTAAGGGTTAATGGCATCCGATCTAGTAGAAAAAGCTACCCGCACTATCTTTGGGATCGTGGTACGGACTTCAGCTGGATAGACTCAATTAATCGCCCGGGCCGCACTTTCATTAGGTTGACAAATCTATTCTCTCTTTGCGGGCTGCACAAATTCTCTCGGTGCGCCGCAAGTGGCCCGCGGGCTGCAATTTGCACACCCCTGGTATCTGCTTATGTGATTTTTCTCTTACTGCTGTAGCAATGACATTCTTTGAATTAGTGAGATAAATCAGCATTACTGATGAAACAATCTTTTTATCGTATCCATATGACTGATTACAGCGTTTAGTACTGATGCTGCAAGTTTATTAAGTGAAAACTGGCTTTAGGTACAAAAAAGAAAGAAGCACACCAGTAGAAAATATTTATTTTAAAGCTAGATAAGAAACTGATAAAGTCATTACTTTATCAAAGTCAAGTAGCTAGTGCCTCTTTCAAATTGTACTCAGTCAAAATAACGCCTTGTAATCTTAGATATAATTTTATAAGCTGGTCCTCCTGCAAACGGGGCATTCCAGTGTTGACGAATGTGGAAATGTCGTACCCTAGATTGTCAAGGATAATCATAAAAGATGAGACACTCACACTGGCACAGTACTACATTTGGATATGTATATATCCTCAAAGGAAGAAACAAAGGAGACAACTACGGCAGGTGAAATAAACTAAAAGAGAAAGAGTGTCCCTGGCATTACCAGCCTTTCAACAATTCAAAATACCTTAACTTCATAGCAGACCACACATCGCTACTACTTAGTAGTTCTCTTTGGTCGTTATAGCTATAACATGTGCAAAGCACATAGATCTAAACTCGGTGCATGCAAGGAGAGAGATTGCTGCCCTGCATATTGAACAATACTTCGAAAGTGCATCACTCATGGGCTGTTTTTGTCTAACAGTTGAATGCAGTTTTGTACTGTACAATTGCGACCATCATTTGCTTAACAGCACACCATAGAATTTGTCTTAAAACATGGTGCACCAATTGTTCGCCTTGCTCTTTTAGTGAGTCTAGCAATCTATCTCTGTGCATGCGCATAATTTAATTACAGTACAATAAAAAGTTACAAGTTTTTTTGTTTTACTGCCCAAAACTTAAAGCAAAACCAGACCTAATCTTAAACTGTAGGTCAAAACAATCTACTCTTTAAAGTATTGAAAGGAAACATAACATTGTTTTCAAAAATGGCTCACGTGAAAGAATTATTACCACACAAACACAATTTCACATTTGCGATGCTAGTTCTTTGCTGTTACATACATTTCGCCATTTGTTAGTTAGACGTGCACTAGCGCCCGCATTTCGGAAATGCATTGCACAAAAAACAATTATTGTACCTCTCAGTTCAGATGTTTTAGTTTGTGATGAACTAGACACGTTCGATAGCTCATGTGTGAATTTGAAATTTTATCTTAAAAATTGCCTAGTTTTATTTCAACACACTGAATATCTTAAAGTAGCACTGTACTTCAATTTTCTCTTTCACAAACATGTTCAGCACGCTCGTGGAATATTTTTGCTGTTAAAATGATGTTAGTTTGTGATGTCATCAATAGCTGATGTTGGCCTGCCGTTAATTAAGTTTTTAATCTATTATTTAATCATCAGAAACGCTTTTGCAGTATTAATTGTGTTAAAATGTATACTTTTTATCGGATTTGAAAATTGGGTAGTAGACGAAAAATCATCCAGTCTTCATTTAATGCACTGTGGATTCTGATAATATGCAGTACAGTGGAAAGTACATAAATCACATATTTTCGAATTGGCAGCAACAAACCATTTACAACCCACGAAGCATTCTCACTCTCTTGGTCTCCTTTGCTTCATCTCTCACCCTCTCAATTCTCTCTTTGTTAATCTCCCACCTCTCTCATTCTCTCTCTCTCACTCTTACCGGCTTCGTATCTTTCACCTGTCATGTATCTTTCCTGTACTTTTCTCTTTCTTTGACTTTCTCACCATGTTTTCTCTTTTGTAGATGTGCATTCGGAATTACAAAGACACAATGCAAAGGAGAAACTTACTTTATCACGCAGACAAATCTGATTCTCCCCATCAGCTTCCACAACTCGGACAAACTTCATCACTCTCAGGTGATCAAAGTTGTTCTTTATTCCCAGGTGGTGGCAGTCACGAGCAAAATAATCCCACTTGTCTACATCAATCCCGTTCCTCTTATTGGCTACTATCTACAAAAAAATGCAAAAAAGACCAAACTGCCAGAGGAAATGAAATAGTGATTATCATTTGTGTGCTTGCACAGCAAAAACCACAAGTTGGCATACCTAAAACTGTGTTATAATACTTCAAAGTAGAATACATTGGGTCAAATATCAAGTTTTTTATGCCAAATATATTGGGGTTTTGTGTCCTAACATCAAAATGCCAGGAAATTACTTAGAAAATACAAAAATTTAATGTTATAACACCTTACGCATTTCTCTGGCTAAAAATTATCATTATGTAAGTCCAAAACTCATATTTTCAAATTCCAATAGTAGCTAGGGGAAACAGTCATTTTGCTTGCACTTACTGACCCCAGATTTTGTTTGGAAGAAGAGCTATCTACAGGATTTAAACGTAACTTCAATGTGCTCTTGCAAAGTTCATAGCAATCATCCTTCATACGGCTGCAGAGTGTTTTGTAGAAGCGCAAAAAAAACAACAACGGAAAACTATAACAACGATTTTCTCAAGATTATGTTTTTCAGTGTGCAGCCTGCATCTCAACTTCAACGTGGAATATGTCAGGCTAGAAATAACATAGAGTGATGAGCGTGGTATCAAAATGTCCCTGACAAAATAGAGATTCAGTATGTGAATATCTAGAAAACCTTAACTGCTGACTACCGGATGTTATTGCTGTGCAAGCACACATATTATATACACTCATATCTCGCACCGTACCTTGTTTTTACAGATATTGGAAGAATCGAACAAAGTCTGGACCATTAAAAAGTCCTGCATACTACGGACACAGTTTGTTGTTTTGAAAGTTGACCACTAGTTGGCAAACCGTCACTTTATTTACATTACTACATCAGCGTAACCACATGTACATCTCTATATATAAAAATAGAAAGCGGCCTGTACTAGACGTTTTTGACACAATTAGGCGATTGATTCTACATTACCGTAAGTGCAATGCACATCACCTACTGTATTAGCTTAGTATTGGTAAATACGGGCAATCGGCAAATTCCGACCGATGTCTCCCTGCTTTCGTCCGGTAAACCGAGATATGAAGATATTTATATTATAGTTTTTGCATTTTACTATTACCTAGCAACTGCTGAAAAAGCGTACACTGTTTAGAGAAAGTGCATATTATCAAGACACCAACAGATAAAACTCTGAAACAATACAGAGTAAAAATAAATCTCATTTTTCTTACTTCATAAAGAAAGCCCTTTGACTTGTCTCTTCCTTTGTATGGCCATTCCTAAAAAAATGAATAGCATATTAGCAGAATGAATTTAAACTGCAGATTTAATTATCATTCATTATAACCCTAAACATTAAAAAGGAATTTCGAATGAAGAAATTGCCATTCAGTAAATTTGAAAAACAATGCAGCATAACACAAAAATAAAAAAGAATACCTAATGAAGAAATTGCCATTCAGTAAATTTGAAAAACAATGCAGCATAACACAAAAATAAAAAAAGAATTCCTAATGAAGAAATTACTATGCAGTAAATTTGAAAAACAATGCAGCATAACATACACAGAAAAAACACACGCTAAGATCAGATAGCAAATGCATAAGCAATGTATTCAGATACTTGCCCGGCTGTCTTTGGACATAGGACCTGCTATTTGCTCTTTTATGAACAGTCTATCCTGCTCGTATAATCCGTAAAGTTCAAATTCTTTTACCAAGTCATTGTCTTCAACAAGATAGTCAAACATGTGCACAGACGCATTTTCATGCTGAAACAAGAAACAATTTTTAATATTGTCCAATGTATGTTAAATCAAATGAGGTCATATTCTTTAATACTAATGTTGTAAAACATTATCGATTTTCTGTATTTTTGCATATAGACTTGTAAATTCACATCGCTCTTCAAAACTTGTATATTTTTGCTGTCTTGTTGACATGGAAAGTACAACCGTAGTCTGGAACGCATGTAGTGGAATGTTAGAATACTAGTGTGTATAATGAACGAGCGTAATTTAGTACACAGTGTCACAGAATTAATTTCATTACCTCTGGAGACTGATCAGTGTAGAATAATGAAGATTCGCTTTTAGCTTATATATGGGGTTTCACATGTACACACTGCAGCACTTATGCTCATCTGATCATTCCATAACTAACTGTATGAAGTTATACACTTTAGTTAGAACTAGTTACACAATAAGTTATAACTAGTTATAAGAAGTTTTATATTATTTTACATATGACTTCTAGTTACAACTTACATATTTTGAGATAATATTAAGCCAAATGACATAAAAGACATCAAATCAGCAGTACACACTTACACTCCATTTTGCATCTGGTCTAACCTTTGGTATAAATTTGCCATCAAAAATGTGGGAGAAAGGTCCATGTCCTAAAATGGAAAATTGTGCAATATTGCACTAAATCAAACATCGACACGGAAAACTTGTTTTTATACATACATTTTAAAATTTGGGGCAGTAATGTCTCTATAGCAAATCAAAAAAATTAGTTAAATAAAGCGCATTTGTAACGCATTACTAGAAAATGGTGTCATTTCTCATTAGAAAATGTTAGGAATCGGTTTCATTTTTATGGTCAGTAATCGAACTTCAAGAACAATTGATGGTTGACCAATAATCAACTGTAACAGATGATAGGATTGAGTTGGTACACAATTAGAAGATTGAGCTTTTGACAGTTGATTTACCTATTATAGATGTTCATTTTGATATATGGCCAACACGGCCGATCAAAGTTGTAAACATAGTTACACGCTGATCTCATGCTGTATCACATACATGTGAGACTAAATTTTGCTAAAGAACATTAAAATGTTATATGCTGTGCCTGCATACAATATGTCAATGGATCATTATTAGATAAGTTACTAAACACAGGAACACACTGGGTTAAGAACACGAAATTATATATTGTTTAGAACTCAAATGGAACTTAAGGTCATTTAGAACTTAATTTAATTTGCGAGAAATTGTACTGCTCATATATTTTACTAAACCCATTAATCAATTTTACAATCTTTATGTTGTTTTATTACTAAACGTGTAAATAATCTTGACTGCTAACACTTTTTTATGAATTATTTATTAAAAGTATATTTGAAATAAAATGATGTTAATAATAACAAAAAATTGTTTTAATTGTCGTTCGCAATAATTAAGACATAATAAATCCTTTTAAGACATAATAAACTTGTCCTTTAATAATTTAATGGCAGACAAAGCAAAAATTCACACATATTGTATTTAGTAATTGTTGATCATGTTGACTTGTGATACATCACTTAGTCGAACATCATGGGCAACTGACTTCCGATAAAATTGATTAATCGGCACAGCACTGCTGCTGTTGATAAAAACTAGAAGTCACAGTTATAACCTCATAATAAAATTCACATCACTTTATACAATAACAAACAGAAAAAAAGGGGAAAACCAAATCCCAAATTCAGAAACAAAACTGATAAAAGCTTACTCCCCTACTTTATTACTTAGCCACGAGTCGCAAAGCACAATAACTCGGTATACCTAGATCGTGACATAGGCCGGCTATTCTAACACAGAGAACATCTGCTTCAGTGATTTTTAATTCAGGTTGGCGACGCTGCAGAGTTCTCACTAGCTCACCAGCCAGATGGCAAGCACTGTAAATCATATTAAAACTTGTTAACCGATTTAGCAAATCACCGATATGAAATGCCCCTGTTTAAAATATGAGAACCTTCTCAAATCTAAAGTAAAGATTTATGCCCAAAAATATCAAACCAGCAAAAATCTAGAACACGGATTATGTTGCTTCAAAGTTACTAACTGTTGAGAAAAAAGCAATTCATGGAAGAGTTGCACAAAAATACATTTACAAAGTTTAATCATTTGCAAGTCAGTAAACCTAAATACATCACATTAATCTTATATTATGTTAATTACATTAATTAAAATTACATCTTAACATTATATTAAGTCGAGGTGGGACCATCGATTTGCGGATTATTTCTGATCATTGATTATATTTCAGCTGTCAAAGCCAATGAATTGTATTATTCATACCACTTTCAAATTATTTTTCGGAAAATCCACAAAAATTGCACTAAGATCAACAATGTGGCTCTCAATGTGCAGAGTAACTTTGTGTGCGAGAGACTTTGTACTGCTTCGAGAAGAAGATTTCTCGTAAGCATGAGCATGGTTTGCTCATGTGCCTGCTTTACTGCAAAACAGCATATTTATAAAAAAGATTATTGAAGCGGCTACTTCTCCGATTTTAAAATCGAGTACAAATCCGTTGTCCCACAAGTAATATTAACTACGAAACATGATACAAACAAACCCAAGGCTATGCTCAAAGCGGTTATGTGCTGCTCCAGGGTAGACATAGTAACAAGCACCCAATTGTTTGAGAAAGCGAAGACGCTGAAACTGTGGCGTGTCGATTATCTTCACACAGAGTTCGGGCAGATCAAAATGCCCATGAATAGGATCGTTAAATACCTACAAATGTATATATATAATTTTATTTAGTTACAGTCTGTATATAAAGACAAACAATTTTTACAACTTTAACAAGTCTTGCTCATTGGCTTTACATAAACATCAACAGAAGTGTACTTTGATTAACAATAAATAGTGAAAATATCAACTTGATATAAAATTGATGCAGAAGACTGCAAATATGGCATTTGATTTCTTTAGGATGACAAATGTTGGTATTTATTTGTTTCTGTAATTTGTTCTATGCAATTTAATTATAAAGGCTAGTTGACACTGCACACAAAAATTAGGCAATAGTTCACAACTCACATGTGGTACTAAATATCAATAGCTGTCTCCCCTCCCAATTATTTACCAAAAATGCATGAATATCCTGGCAGAATACAAACTGCAATGGCAACTTTCCAGGTAATTAAATCTGCGATTAAGAAGATTTTTATTGAAGAAACATTTCCCCGTGAAATTTCATTTTGCAAGCAAAACCAGGCTGCATACTGTTAAGATTAGCAATATACCCTGACTCAACAGTTAATCAGATAGCAATGAAAACGCTATTGATAGAGTACGAATTTCAGAGTACGTACTTTCCCGTTGTCTTCAAGTTCAAATAAAACACGAAGTTCCTGCAGAATTTTAAAACGATCCCCTGCAGCACTGCAAGAAAAAACACGAAAAATGCGAGTCATTGCAAACACATAGTAAGAATTTAAGATCAGAGTGAGTGCTAGAACTTTGCACAAGTTAAATTTTCATTAAAGTAATTCAAATGTTTTGAAATGACAACATTTCATCATCAGTTGATGGCCTGAATTTTGTTAGATATTTTCTATTTTATGATCTTAAACACAGTCTATATGTAGAGCTCAGAGCCGCGCCGTTTCAGCTAAGGTCCACCTGTTTCAACATTCGACCTAACCGATAAGAAACTCAGCTTTAGTCGGGCCATTTGGTCAGTGATGTGAGTCGAGCTAGCCAACATTTTTGCTGGCTGTGAAGATTTTCGCTCTTGCAATAATTATGTGACACTGTAAATCATTGGTGGAAATATACCCAACTATACATTTACTGTATCTTTTGCTTCTCTACGGATCTGGTAATCCATTACATTTTGGATCCATTGTAAATACTGAAAAATTTTGTAACAAACAGCGAGGTTTGCCTTTTAGTGTAAGTTTCATCAAATGTAATAAACATTTGAAAAGTGAGTGTCCATTCAAAACTCAATGCTGAGACATTTTGCTATTTGCAAACCTTAGGAAATCACATATTCATAACTTTAAATTTTAGACATGAATTCCTTTGTCAGGAAAGTATTGATACGTAAATTGTTTTTGCAGTCCTGAATAATATTTATGGTCACAACATTCATGATGTAAAATTAATTAAATTATAGTCAGTAGTAAATCAATACATTACTGATCAGTTATCAGTTACTGTGGGTTGATCATTAGTTTAAAAAAATACAATGCCAATTTTTGCTACTAAGGCTTAAATTAAGTGACATACAATTAATTTAATTTTAACTGCAGTTAAGTGCTGTTTCTAAATACAGTTATCACTTTGAACACTTACAGAATTCCCATCTTCATGAGCTCATCGTCTGTCAACAATGGCAGATTCCATCCAGTTATCTTGTGCTCTGCAAATAATAACACATGTAATGTACATATAGGATATTAACAGATTTAATTCAGTGTTAAAAATATTTTTTAACACAATAGATTAATTTGGTGCACAATAGTGTGCTGCCCAAGTCTCATTTTGCATAAACCTTATTTGGCAAATCTGTTTCTCCGCCCCTTCTGACATCCTAACTTTCTCCCTATCATACAGTCATTGACTGCTGGATTATGGTTTATGATCATTAAGACAGTGTAGCTGTTATTATGCTCAGGTAGATTTGTTCAAAATCTCACAAGGCTAACGATGATACAATAACCAAAGTCAAGTCTCAAATTATATCATACCACGGAATTTGTCGATAACATCAGAACTGGATTTATCCCCATCATGACTGAAACCATGCGACGTAAGAAATCTTGTAACGTCTTCTACTGTCCAACACCTAAAGTCGCCAAGACTTTGCTGATCATCAAAACTATTGTTAAAATCAAATGAATCAGTCCTTGGAGTTTTGTTCGGTGGGAGAGCATCTGAATCAAATGAAAGACGTTTTGCCGGAGTTTTCAATTGCTTCGTATTCGCCGCCATTTTACCGGTGTTCGTTGTGGTTAATAAAAAGCGAATTAAATACTTTATTGAAAAATGTAAAACAGTCTAAAAACAGTAACAACATATAAATGAGAAATTGCCAGTACCTAAACTTTTTTTGTTTATTGTTGGTTTTTCCGATTATGTTTGTTCATTCAAATTTATACAAAATTCACACTTTATTTAATGTGGCGTGCTTCGCTTCGTATTTTCCGACAAGCACATACAAAGTTGGCACCGATGCTGTGATCACTAACATTTTGTTGTGTTATTTATCCATTACTGAATTCTGTTTTTACGTGCGTTGTTTTATTCCCGTTTGTATAAGTTGTGCATCGGCCAATTTGAGAATATTAGTGAGCAGACGTTTGACATTTCATTAGTACTTATGGTGTTTGTATGTAAATTTTTATGCATAATTTGACTTTGAAGTTGAAAGAATCCATTGTTCATCTTTGTGAGTTTGTCAGCCATTTTTCTTTCAAAATCAAAAAACCCGCATACACATTTTAATTATACATTTATTATATTTCACTTTTCTATAACTATTTAGCTTTTCTTGTTAAATTTAGTAACTGTTTTTATTTAAAATTACAGTTGCGAACGGTATTTGCTTCGTACACAAATCCGTTTTACAAGAAACTTGAACAATTTTGGGTGTGTTAACAAAAATTTAAACAAAAATAATCACTGGGTTTGTGGTTTTCATGAAAAATGTTCATGGTTTTCAGTTTTTTGCATTCTTGTGCATTTTCAGCCTAATGTTCTAGGGGCGCTTGGGGCATGAGGTGGAGGAGGGAGAGTTGAATCATCAGAATGTGTAAACCAATAGTTTGGTCTTTGGTCTTATACTTTTGCTGCTGCTTTTTGTTGCATCAGTTGTATTTGGGTATATTAACTTTATTATTAGTATTAATTGTTATTGACAGTTGGTAGTGTTTTGTAATTTCAAATGACTTTTTAAATACAGTAATGGGGTTCTTGGCGGCGCTATTACACTTTCGCACCTCCTAGTTTTTTCTGGCCTATTGTTTGTTTTCACGCCTGCAGGCCAGAAAGCAGACCAACTGGCATAATATACACCATATTCCCATAATATTATTGGTTTATAGGCCTTAAAATTGCAAATTCCATATATTACTTACCGTCGTCACCAACATGCAAGAGGCTCCACGTGAATAACTGTGTTTACACCACTTATGTGCAATCGCTCTCGCGCAATGACGTATGTGGCCCTTAACCTGTATTTTTAGTTTTTTTGCATAATTTATGATTATTATGGTTGCAGCCACGGGAGTTTGTATCGTATTACAGTGTTCCCTCGCTACTTCAAAAATATTTTGTTTCTTCTTCACTGTATAGTCAGACCCAAGCTGGCATATACGAGGAAATTTTTTAGACGACTACAGTTATTTATTTATTACTGTAATATTATTAGTTATAAAAGTAAAGGTTTTTTCTTTATTTCGTAAATGCGGTTAAGATAAAAGTGTGTCACGTGCCTTTTAAGCTAAGCCCTGATAATGCATAAACTAGTACGAAATTTGTCACGTGACTACACACACAAACATGATGGCGATACGAACTGTATAGTGTAGAACTGTGAATACAATATAATTATTGGTAATTATACACTAAATATATGAGTAAATTACCACAAGATTAGTGGAAACATTCACTGATGACGTGAGAATAATAGAATAATCACCAACGAGCCTAGAAACGAGTAATAACCTAGAGAAAACTAGGAGGTGCGAAAGTGTAATAGCGCCGTTCTTAGCTGTTGTTTCTGCTGCATTGAATTGAATGCTTCATTTACCTGTTGTTGCACTGCATGTAAAACATTGAACCAAATAGATATTGTGTTGATAGTAATAAAGAGATGGCTTTGGCAAAGAAGTGGGTTAATGTTCAAAAAGATTAGGATAGTGAGTGTAAAAGCTGCCTATTTATTATTTTTTATTACTGTTTGAATTACTATAAAGTGAGCTTGCATAGCAAAATCGCCCATAAGTCGGCAATTAAGCTTTTCTAGTGATTCACAAATCCTGAATCTCCATTTCATGAGGATCATTTCGATACCAAGCTCATCGCTTTATGTTATTTATGGCCTGGGATAATGCTCGTTGAGGCTGAGGTGCACAATATGCAATGAAAAGCGCAAACTTGAGAAAATCGTTATTAAAGTTAGCCATTGTTTTTTGTCGCATTTCTGCAAAACAGCAACTACACAAATGCTGCAGACTTTGCAAGAACACATTGAAGTTATGCTTAAATTCAGTAGATTCCACTTCCCGATGAAAATCTGGGCTTGGTAACAGAAAGAAACCGAAGCAAACTGATTGCTTCCATGAGCTACTATTAGAGTTTGAATGTACGGTTTTATAATTGCATTACTAGTTTCTAGCCAGAAAAGTGGGTATGTGGTTGTTAAATTAGATTTTTGATATTTTTTGAACATTTTCTTGATAATTTGATGCTAGAAAACAAAAATCCATTCTATTTAGTCTTGTATAAAAAACAAAAAACTGGCATTTGACCAAATTTTTGGTGCATTCTACTTTGAAGCACCATGACGTAGCTTTAATTATGCCGACTAATGGACGATTTTACCGTTACCGTCGAAGGATAGAGGTTAAGCATACTTGCTTATAAATCTCTCCATTCTTCCTTGTTTACTTTATCACTATTAAAAATACATAATGGGTGGCGACACTGCGATCACGAAGCGGAGCATAGGGTTTCTTGTTGCCATTGTGGTAACCTGTGGTCTATATATTTTTCAGCATTATTTTTCCAAAATCTATCGAGACGAGACTTAAACTGGGCAGGATTGGGTGCTTGTATTACATGGTCAGGCAGCTTGTTCCACTCATTAATTACTCGCCTTGCGAATTTGAATTTTCTTCTGTTTTGGTTTGCAAGCACACATATATGCGCTTTTGTTTCTTGTCCTTACGTTGGAGAAGAAAGCATTTGGAGAAGAATGTTGGAGAAGTTGGGCTGAGCGTTGGGCACTTTAACAAAAGAATTTTTTAATACTTAATTTGGAGCCTTAAATTTTCCTTACAGATGCATTTATATGACGACAAATTTCGACAAGCCCCTTGATTTCGGACTTTGCAATAATAAATTTGCTTAATGAACAACTCGACCTTCGATTATTTTTAAACTGTCTTTTTATTTTGAGAGGTTATAATTTGTACAAAAAAATTTTCTTCGGCCATTGTAACATTTCTGTGATGTTAGTTTAAAGTTTTTTTAATCAACATTATTTGAATTCAAATACAAATCTTGTCAGCATCACTAGGTACTTGACTTGACTTGCTTTGCATAGTAACCAGTTTTGTAGTATTATTGCTAACTAAGCTGCTGTGCTGAATCTAGCAGTTTTATTTATAAACACTACCAGTACTTGCCCTAACGCCCTACTGAGTTTAATTTGAATTTTGTAATGGTACATTATTTTCCATAAAAGGATATTATGTCGAATTCAATTTAATATTCTGCAGTATGATTTCCCTGTGCTAGCTATTAAAGCATTTTGATTTGCAGCATTTGCTGAAACTCGTGATTGCACTCGAACTGCTGGTGACCTATTTTGCCAGAGACTTCAGTAAAACTTACCAAATAAATGCACCGTTCAATTGTTTTATTGATGCTGATCAATAGATTTTCACTTCACTTTCAATAGATAAAGTTTAGTGCATAATTGCAAGGTAATAATGTTACCATGTGCATTATGTATATACATACAGCTTACACATTGAACTTTTACACATCAGTTCTGTTTTTCTTTTCACATAAATATTACAATATCATTAATTCCATAGATATAAGCTATATCGACATAATAATGTATCGATTTGGATGTACCGCAGATATATAACAGACAGTACTCAGGCCTAATTTCAATGCTGATGGCTTCTTGTCAGATGTTATGAAGTTTGTCAGAAATTTTCGCTTTGTTTCTTTCAGAAACTTTCGTTTTGTGTCAGTGATAGCTCATATTACCTTTGTAGCTCATTGTACTGTATTTACAAAGTAATTTTGTGAGATTTGGAGTGTCCTCGTGTGGAATTAATTAATATAACTTCCCCATAAAGAAATGCGCGTTGCACATTTTCATTTTAGGTATCATTTTAGCGTCAAATTTATAATAAATAATCTTAGGTAGTTGCGCATTCACACGAATGTTATTTCAAATCTATCGTAACATTTTGCTTAAACTACTGATCAAAATTAAAAATTATCAGTCTGGTCAGTATTGCCGAATATTGATGAAAATGCCCTGATGTAGAAAATTTACATGTTTACACGTGTGTGTTCGTTGAGTGTTGCAGTTTCACTAAATTGCTATTCAAATTTAAGAAAGCATGTTTTCGGGTTTTATTTAGCCTGGCAATTAGTGGCGATCAATTTTTTGGAGGCACTTGTACCCATGATTATACATTAAAAAGTTCTTGTTTGTAATGTTTAATTCTGTACAAGTTTATTTTTCTTTTTAGGTTGTAGTTAGTGAACGTACATGGCATAATGGTATTATGAGTTTGTAAGCGGAGTCTCACAGCACAAGATTTCCATAGAAATAATGTCGGAAGGTTCATTGCTACAGAGTTTATTTAGTGATGATATTGTTGATAGCTTGGAATCTATCAATAATGAATACAGTGCACCATCGTCAGCCGCGTATCAGCAACCGGGGTGCATGCCGGTTATGTCTCAAGCGACAATGCAGCCAATGCAGCTTCCTACTCAACATGCCATGGGGCAGCCTAGCATGGTACCTTCTCATCAGATGTACATGGGACAGCAAGGTATGGGTCAGATGGTACAACAAGGTTACCAGCCGCAGTCTTCTGCAATGATGCCTTCAACAGTTATGCACGTTCCGCAACAAGCCGCTTCCACAGCGCCTCGGATGCCGGGTAGTGTCATGGGCACTAGGCACCAGATGATGCAACAGCAGCAACAACCACCTCGTCAGGTACTGATGAATGGTCCAAGTGCTGGCATGCAGCGAGCCTATACCCCACAGAGAATGGCAGGAAGTCATCCGCGATTTCAGCAGCCAGGGACTCATCCGAGTCAGTACAATACCGCTCCTAAACTTCATCATCTAAACCAACCTGGCTATAGTCAAAATTCGAATATGAATAGCAATGTAATGCCTAGCAATCCAATGACAAATGGAATGCAGCAAGTCAGTAATAACCAAATGCAACAGGGTATACCAGGGCTACAGCAGCAGTATTGGAATCCAGCGGGTGTGCAGCAGGTACCGGGTAGTATGAACTATGCGGCCGAGAATAGCATGGGTAGCCCTCCGTTAGTCAAAACTCCTCAGCAAGGTCAGTGGAGTCAAGCACAGAGCAATCAGATGCAACAGCAAAACGTGATGTACACTTCTCGTCAAGAATACGTTCCAAATGCTCAGCAGCGACAGTATCCGGTGCCGTCGCAGCAGCAGCCTAGTGTGTACCCGTCAAACCAGCAAGTGGGCACAATGCCGCCTCCGCAAATGCACAGCCCTGGTGGCACGTTACTATCGAATCGGACCAGAACCCCCAGTGGGAATATTCCAATGGCAGGCACGCCTCCAATGAGTAGTAATTCTTTAATGTATGGAGTCCAGCAGCAAAGTACACCTCAGTTTGCTCAAACAAATAGACCATCATCAGCGACCAGCATATATCAACAGACTTCTGCTATGCAAGGTAATACTACGTCACCTCAGATGCAAGCAATTCAAGGTCAGGGTGGTGTTGGTTCACAGCCCGTTCAATCGAGTCCACACGGTTACATGTCCCCCAATCGCCCTACTGTGGCATCTCCACTACATCGTCCTCCTCCATCGTCGATGCAGCCACCTCTTTCGTCACAAGAGACTCCATCATCTCAGGGAGGTGCAAATTTCCAAGCGAGTGTGCCTCCTCCTATGTCGGGCGTACAGGTATCCGGAGGTAGCAGCTTACAGCAGTTAGAGCAAATGGTAGTTCCTGGTGGTAATCAGCCAACAAATACCAACATTTACCTTGGTGTTATGCAGCAACAAGGATCAGCAGCATCCGCAAATGTCCAAGATGAAATGCCCAAGCCTAATCAGGCATCCAGTGCATACAGTCAGCTGCCTGCAAGTGTTAGCTCTCAAAGTGTTCAGCAGGGACCTCAGCCGCAACCGGTGATGCCAAACCTGCAGGTGGGACAGCAGCATCGAACGGCGACGGCGCAGAATCTCGCTCACGACATTCAGCAAATACAGAAGCAACTGCAGATTCCTCAGCAGGATCAGCAGACTGTTGCCGAGTTGCAGAACAAACTGCGTGTGATGCAGATTCAGCTGGCTCAGCACTTAAAAGAGCAGTCACAGCTTTCACCGTTGAATCAAGCACAAAGTCTACAAGCACAAGCACTTCTTCAGGTACTTATGAATCTGTTGTTTTGAAACGTAGGTATTAGACTTTCTTATGCTGTTTTGCTTTTTTCATCTTATGGAGATTATGTGCCATTAAATTGATTAAATGACTGAATGCTGATAGTCTGTTATATTGCAAATAATGTGTTTTTTAAATTGAAAATGACTGTGTTTTTTTTATTTACAGGATAACGCTTTCCAAATGAAACCAGACATGATGTTTCCTGTGAAGCCTGAAGATGGACAAACAACTGCAGCACAACCATCTCAGGTTTGTTGCTTCTTAATAAGCAATAGCCGGTGTAAGGCTTAAAAATTGTTTTGTTCACTTGCACGATAATTAGGTTACGTTCGCCATAGCTACGTTGTAAGGTTTTTCTAGTATGTAAATTGAATTTGGCAAGTGAGTTCAGTTAATTAAAGTTTTCTGGTTTTCCTATCGCTATTTTGCTATATATATATATATATATATATATATATATATATATATATATAAGTGATTTATTTAGTTAGTTATTTTTCTTAAATACTATTTTAGATAATGTATGAATTTTGTTATCATCTAATTTTTGTACTTTCTAATGATTCGTTTTGGCCCCTAAGTGCAAGGTTTTAATGTGTACTTTTCTTGATACTACGCTCTACGTACGCACCTTGTAGTGCAATGTGTTTTATTCCATTATTGCTGTAAAGAGAGAAATTATTGTACTGCAAATATATAAATCATTTAATATTGTCGTTTATAAAATGCCCAAAATTCAGATGTTGCTGCTGTTTATGACTTCATAAAGAAAAAACGTAATTATGAATATTATTGTGTGACTTGTATCCTAGGTTTAGTCAACAGGACTAATTAAATTGTGCCTTTTTAACTCCTTCAGGACCGTAAGCGTTTGCTGCATTTTGCCTAGGTTGATGAAAACTGCTCTCACTAAGCAGCAATTACATTACATTAGATAATTTTGTAGGTTTCTACACTTCACACAATGGATTTTTATGCAAAATTATATGTGAAATGCATTTGGTTACGTTAGACAAATTAAAAATCGATCTCTACGAATCAAATGAAAATAGCTTTCGATAACTGCAGTGTTTGTGCCGTAACAATGTACAGTAGCACTTGTGTGAAATTGGTTAATGCAGAAAATTTCAACTATGCAGTCAAAGCACTTTGGTACACTTTGGTCTCAAGTCTACTTTATTTTTAAGGAGAAATTCCTGTTAAAAGATGAAATGACCTTAATTTGTCCTTGGCTGATCGGTTGGTGGCCCGTTTGGGCTGTAGCAAGCAGACGATCACCGAAAGGGCGTTTTTTTAAGTTTATACAATTAAATCACCGATAAATGTTTAAACAAATAGCATGATTGGATAGTTGATATTTTCCTGAATAGAACAGTACTTAATTTGTAATCATTTAGTTATGCCTGTGCTCATACAAAAGCAGAAAAGTCATAAGTCTTATAAGACCTATTTTGAATGGTGCAGTCCTGAAAGTGTTAAAGGACAAAAAAGGGGTACCACCTGAAGTAGGTTTCAGAAAAATCGCCTTCAAAAATTATATTACTTTATAGCAATTTTATGCATATCTCTTACTCTCACAGTAAGGAATTTTAGTTCGTTTTCATTTAAAATCTCCCGCAATACTATTCCGAAGTCGCCATTACATGACGTCATGTACCAAACGTAAATCAGGGGAAGAAACTGCTAAATAAAATTATGTCCCAAAAACTTTCCGTGCAAATCTATATTACTTAGCATTTCGCTTACCTGCTGGAAAGATTTATGTAACTAGAAAGGAAAATTATTAATTATTTAAAATGTTTTCACCAGTTGGTAAAATGTCGCTGACTCACCCTCCAGGGTGCACCACTCAGTAACCAAAAAACGTATTTTTAATCTTATTGACAAGATACAGTAATTTTAAATTTTATTTAGTTAGTGACTTGTGCACTACGAATGCTCTGATTATTTTTTAGAACTTTACAAAATGTTATCTAAACTTGTTTCAAATGACCTGTCGTGAAAATGGCTGCATCTAACGGTCATCGCAGGAGTTTAAATTTAGATGTTTTATACAGCGTGACTGCCGATTGAAGTCCTGCATGTAAAAAAACAGTATGTAAGTGATATAAAATTTCAAGAGGAATTTTTCAACCTTTATGTTTATGAAGGATTTTCTTGTGCTTTAAGTAACTGTCTACTTGCCTATAAATGCATTTATATTTACTCAAATCATGTTTTTCAGGGAACTGTGAGCACATTTCAAGACAAGTCGCAGCGAATAGCTATGGAAGCTCTTCAGAAAGCGAGGGAACAAGGCAAGACGGATCTTCCAAACGTAATGCCACCGGAGACCATTTCGGAGACCTCGAAGCCCAAGGAGAAACCAAAACGGGTGCGCAAGAAAAAGGATCCCAAAGACCCGAAGGAGCCCAAGACGAAAGAACCCAAAGAAGCAAAACCGAAGAAGGAGAAGAAGCCCAAAGAACCAAAAGTTCCTAAAGAACCAAAGGAGCCAAAACCGCAAGAACCTAAAGAACCCAAAGAACCTAAGGAAAAGTCACCAAAAAAGAAGAAAGAAACACCAGCAAAGAAGACGGACCATAAACCAAAATTTGGAAAGAGAAAAGCTACAGAGTAAGTATTTTTGCATTTGTGTCAATAAAATCCCTGAAATATAGATTTTATGATTAAATACTTTCTTTAATGGTTCTCTTTATACTGTTAATAATAATAATAATGTTGACAAATTTTCCCAGTTTGAGATGCTTTGTGTACTGGCATCTATTTGTAATACAGTAAATTCTACATAACTCAAATCCAACTGGACCAAAAAAATTAGGTGAGTTTGACCATATTTGAGCATAGAAACTCTAAACCCCTCCTCCAGACTGTGAGCTAAATAGAAGGCAGAAAGTCAACCCCTTCTATACATAAACAATAAGATTTGATGACAATTACATAAAGAATAACAAGTTATGTAGTGAAACACGATTTTTTATGTTACAAAAGGCTTGTAAGACATCACATTTTCCCAGTTTTTGAGTTGTACGAAACTTTATTTTTCTAGAGTATGAATTGTTTTTTTGAGCTAGTCGAAGTGGAAGTGTATTTTGATTAAATGGACGAGTTAGGCGAAATTTTTATATATTTTGAATTACGTGTAGTCTTCTCTGTACTTTCATAGTTAACTTATACATCTTTGTTTTCAATATTTGAACTCTTTTTTTTACCCACACCTATTGTTTAAATGCAAAAGAGTAAACAGCTTGCATTTCAGTTAACCACTGAGTTGAAATGGTTACATTTACTTCAGCCGTGGAAATAAAAGCACAGAACTTCAGTTTAAATTACGTCATTATACCTGCATAAAAGTACAAGTGCTTGTTTTTCTTGCTCATAAGCTTCTTTGTGCTTTCAAGCAGTATTTACTAGTCCATTATAGTGAAATTTATTTTAGGGAACTTGTGTAATTTTATGACAAATGAGCTCAGATATTTGTGTCAAAAACCTGCTCCTAGTTTTTGTTTCTCATTTTTTATCAAAAAGTTAAAAATAAAGTTGTTCACTGTAATTTTCAGAATGCTCATTATAATACGTATTTCAGATTGTCGAAGATATTTGGGAAGAAGAAGAGGCGACGTCTGGGTTCTTCTGACGCCAGTGATAACGAAATCTCCCCTTCTTCACCAAAGGAAGATGATTCTTTAATTGAGGTTTTTATTGTTTCTTTAATTGAGGTTTTATTGTTTACCTTTTTATTCAGTTAATTCCTGTATATAATTTACTGCTTATTTTTCGTTTAATAACAGTTTTGTGATTAATTGCCGTCGCCATGAAAATGTGTGGTAAGTTACATTTTTTCATGCCAGAACCCAAACAATTGTTGATGATTTTTGTTGATATTTGATAGAAACGTCGGTCTGCTCGTGTGACGAGTCGTAAGAAGTACATTGACGACATTGAACTTGGCTTTTCTGACGAAGACCACCATCAAGACAAAGAAATTGAGGCAGGAAACAAGGCAGAAGCTGTAAAGTTAACCCATCAGGTAAACATATATTATGGCATTGATTTGTATTTTCGCAACTTCTCGGTTTGTTATTAGAAAATAAAGTTTCTGTTTTCGTTTGAAAGAGTAAAAGCTGATGACGAGTAATGAGCTGTATAAGAAATTGGTGTACTGCTGATATTTTCAAAGCGAGAGTCGTGTAAAATTTTATGGCAGGAAAAGTTATTTGTTGCTTAAAAGAAAACTGGAGGCGATTGTGTAAACATTGGTTCAGAATAAAGAATGCTCTAAAATATTAAAAGCTACAACATCTTTTGTTAAACCAAAGCTTAGATTAAATAATAATTACCTCGGATACTCAAATTTTGTTAAACTTTCAAAGCTACGCGAGGCTCAGTGAATCTACTAAGATTGGAAATGGCGCATTTTTGTCACATTCATGTGGCCGGCAAATAGACTGCAGCACTGTGATAACCATAATCGTGAACTGCAGTGTTAGTTTCTGACGTCATATGACGTAGAGCCCATTTTCGTGAGATCATGCATTTAAACAGTACTGTAACACGTATGCAAATGTGCTTGATGCGCAAGGGAAGACTTTGTGCCATTGCACAACTGTGGTTAGTTTCTGTCGTAAGCAATAGCCAATAGGTGTGTTTGGTTGCCGTTAATTAACTTTCTAAGCTAGTTATTCAAATATAAGAAACAATTGCTAAGTTTTATAGGACATATTGTATATAATATGCAATAAATATATATATATTTGTATATAATGTATATAATATGCAATAAATATACATAAACTATAATGTATATTTTTTACAGTAAATTAAAATGAGATTGAGTCTAGTTATTTGGAATTTTTATATGGCTTTAGTACACGCAGCTGATAATTAATTCAAGCAAATTTTTATTACAGGCACATAAAAACATTTACAGTTAAAAACAACACAATTTTATTAAAAACTTTTACATTAAAAGCTAAAAGTTAAAATCTTTTCTAACGTTTCGACTAGCTGCTGCTGTCCTCATCAGTGGTAATTTACAAACATACAACCAGTTTATATGGGCAGAGCCTATTATAATACTAGTTAACTACTTAATTAGTGCATAATAATAGGCTCTGCATATATAAACTGCTTGTATGTTTGTAAATTTACCACTGATGATGACAGCAGCAGCCTGTAGTAACATTTGACATGATTTTAACTTTTTAATACAGTTGTGTTGTTTTTAACTGTAAATGATAATTAATTATTCTTTTATGTGAATGCCTTTTCAAGTTTCTTGTGCCTATTTGGTGAGGTCACAGGTTTTTTTCATTATTGAACAGCAGGTGTAAAGCATGGAATTCATGTAGTTATGTGAAGCTTTATGCTTTGTTGTTGGGGAACTGTATTCTTGTGATATTGTGCAAACCATCATCATCTCTGGAGTCATACGACGTTTGACATGAGCCTCCTGATCACTTTTCTCCATGCTGCCCTGTCACATGCAACCTTCCATGTCTCTGGAGTCACACGACGTTTGACATGACCCTCCTGATCACTTTACTCCATGCTGCCCTGTCACATGCAACCTTCCATGTCTCTGTATTTTTGATATCTAATGGTGTGTTGATAAGATCTTTTTGGATGAAATTGATGTAAGTCAGCAGCTGTCCTCCTTGTGGTTTCTTTTCTTTCTGCAGTGCTTCTTTGAAAGCTAACTTTAATGGACTGTCAACTGGTAGTCGTATAACATGTCCTGTCCATCTAAATCTTCTCCTTTTGATTTTAATTGTCCAATCCTCTGCATTGACTTTATTGTCCAGATCCTGGTTTGATATCTTCTTTGGCCATTTTATTCCTAGAATGTTCCTGTAGTTTCTTCTTTAAGGCAGAAGTGGTGCTGACAAGCCACTGGCTTCAAACTTTCTATAAGTTTTGAAGTCTGCAGTCTTTATGCTGCTCATTTTATGGTTATGCGCCTTTTTTTATTTTTGCTTTTTCAAAGAAGTGCAAACCGATATTTAAAATACAAGCTTTGAATAGGTGTGATCTTCGAACGTTAGAATTCAATTCGAATGATTTTTTTATTCGAATTTGATTCCAACCTAAAATTATGGAATTGAATGATTTGCCACAATTATTGATATTTTTCCTGCAGAATAAATTCAAGCAATATGTACGATCTTTGCGAGTCGCATGGCTTTTTATTTCTCATTCGAAAATTGTTATTCAGATTCGGAGTCTTGAAATTCGGTTTCATTCGAGTTCGAAAGTCAAAAATTGTCTTCGATTCAAATTTGCTTTCTTATTGAGAATGTTTGCACCTAGCTTTGACGTTCTCCTAATGAAAAATGATGAACTCAAAATGAGCCTCCATTTCATTTGTTTGCAACAACAAATACGCCGGCTAAATGACGATACACAGTTGCTGTCATTGTATTTTCTACTTACTTGCTGATGTACTGGTAATAATTGTCTTTTGTGTTTTTTTGTGTTTTGTGGTTGTTGGGGTGGTTTTGTGTGTTTGGTGGGGTTTTTTTGTGGTTTTTTGTTGTGGTGTGTGGTGGTTGTTGGTTGTGTGGGTGTGTGGTTTTTGTGTTTGGTTGTGGGTTTTTGTTGTTTGTACTCGCCACCCTTACCTACTTGCTGATGTAGCTGGTAATAATTATCTGATGTCTTTTCAGGAGGCTGAAGCTCTTGCTGAGGAGCAAGTTGTAGTTGATAAGATCTTACACTCCAGGATGACCATGAGGAAAAAGCTAAAGCCCGTGCCGGAGCGTCCCGAGAACACTGTTGAAGTAAGTGTTGCAAATATTGTTACTGAATGATTTAACTGACTTCACTGACGTGCGAGTGGTGCAGTAACATATTTCGAATCGGTTTTGTATTTGTATGTTATTTTCGTGTTGTTGTTGTCATTACTGTAACATTTGCAAAATCAGAAATGTAATACTAGATTATCGTGAGCAAAATGTAGGTACAAAAAAAACTGCTTACAATATTCTGTTTTTACACTGTTTAAAGTAAAAAAAAAGCGAGTACAGTAGGCGCTGCTTAGTAGACTCACTTTAGGACCGAAGTTTTGTGACCCAATTAACCGACTGAACCTATTAACCGATGGGTGTAGTATTACTGGTATAGAAGTATGAGTCACCAGCTTACTATGCACTGCAAAGGTTTTTAATGAATTTTTGAAATGAAGTAAAGTCTAAATATCTTTGTGCAGTTAAAAATTAGAAAAAATATTGTAAAATATTAACTTATATAAGTGAATTAAAAAGTATACTACTTTAAATCACATAAGCCCATTTATTTGCAAAAATTACAAAAATTCCTTCAAAGTCAGCCGCTTCATTTTATCAAGAAGAAGTTCATTGTTTGTTTTTATGTATTTTATAGGACATAAGCCAACTAAGATTATATAAAAGTTATAAAAGCTTATTAGTCACACGAAAGTGTCTTAACGAAGTACGTGAAGGAAAAATATTGAGTAAATTATGCGGAGTTATTTGAGTCAATTACCGATAGTGTTTATATACATTTGAATAGAAGCGGCCCGTACCAGAGTTTTTGAGTCAATTAAGTGATTGAGTCTATTAAACGGCGCCTACTCTATCAAACTTGTACATTTCTCCTTTCTTATGTTTAGCTGGGCTCTTAAGTCATCTTCTTGATTCACTGACTGCAACAAGTTATAAAATAATTTACAATTAATGCAGCCAGACAATGGTGTATAATTGAAATTCATTTGTGAGAAATTTACTTTTATTTTTGTGCCAGAGAATCAGCTTAATGGTGATGATGTGAGGCTAATGATTGAAATTAGCTAATTGAGCTTGTAAATGGACAATACGATAACTGTTTCTTGCCAATTTCCTGGTCATACTGTTGGCTATGTTTTTTGCGTAAAGATGGGAATGTAGTTAAACCTGGGCCTAGTTTCACAAAAGCATCACTAACTTAACAACATCGTTATTAATGCTGGTGTGAATGTAATAACGACGTCGTTAACTTAGTCACGGCTTAGTAAAACGGTTGAAAATCATCTGTTAGTTGATTAGTATTGTGTCTTTGATTTTTGGCTACATTCCAGTCCAGCCACAGCCATAAGAAAGCACCACCACTGAGTACAAATCTTGGTTTGCAGCTTGCCATATTGTATGACAAAGAAAACTGATTGTTAAGTTATTATTTCTGCATTTATCTGGGAAGTTTAAAGAGTTTTTTCTTTGTTTGCCTGCATTGTGTGTGAGAGAGCTTATGAGATCTGTACATTTATTCATTTCATGTCCTTCCATAACAAATGGGTTTGTGCGTTTTCTTCAATTTGTCTCGACCTATACAAACTAGAAGGTAATATTGGTCGCTTTTTTCATCAAATAGGACAAAGTTGAAGGTGATAAAGTTGACATTGATGGAGAGCTGACGATTGATGATAAAGATGACGGCGTATTCCAGGAAGAAGGTGCTGAAACTGGCCCGGAAACTGCCGAAAAGCAACCCGCCGATCAAGAGGAAATGGAAACGGATGTTGATATCGTAGCAAAAGTTGCCGTTGTTGAAGAAAATAAAACCGAAGTGGACATGGAAACAACGAAAGGAAGTGAAGAAAAGGAAGAAACGGCAGCAAGTGACCAAGCGGCTGATGAGCCAGTAGAGGAAGAAGTTGAAGAATATTATGTGAAATACAAGAATTAGTAAGTGCAAGATTTCACTGCTATTCTCTTCCTTATTGGTCAAACAAGTGTCTGTTTAAACTTATACTTACTTTTAATAGCCTACCTTGTAATAAGTAAATATAATCTGTTTACTTTTTGGAAATTTTAACCTGATCTGTGTTGTACATTTATTCAATGAGAGATGATGAAATTGTGTAGAGAATTGATGTAACGTCTGTTTCTGACTGAAGGTAGTTTAATTATAGTGTGTTTTCTATGAATTCTGGATGTTCCAGATAGTGGCGTGTGAGTTCCAGTTAGTGTTTCCAGTTTCTTTACTGTGTTTTTTTTTGCTTATCGTGATTAGAAAGATAATTATGACCAACACACTCAATGGACTACTTGCATTTAAGAGTTTATAGTGAATAGGATAGTGCAAATGATGTGTTAAATCAGGGATGAGAATTTTCCGCTGATACGCGGAATTCCGAGTTTTTGGAAGACCAGTTGTGCCATTTTTGTAAATTGCGTAAATTCGTTGAGGTAATTTTTACGGACCCAGTACATTCTTTCACAAGTTGACCGCTGGCAGGCCGTCACTTTGTTTACATCATGTACATCAGTGTGACCACGTGTTTATCTCTATGTATAAAAATATAGAATCAATTGTGCTGAGTTATTTGAGTCAATTGCAGGCAGTTTTTATATACTTTTGCATAGGAGCGGTCAGTACTTAGGCGCTTTTGAGACAATTAGGTATCATGTATCCTTGATAGTTGGGTATTTTAAATTATGCATGAAACAAGGTAATTGATATTTTAAGTCCACTTAGAGGCTCTCTATGGTCACAAAATTGCACCAAAACCTCCGGCCTGTTCAGAATTTTTTGCAATTTGTCATTCTCATCCCTGATGTTTGTTTTCTTTTGTTTTGCATCTTTTTTTTCTTCATTTAGAAGCATGTTTAGTAAGCTATATATGATTATTTTCTAATTACGTATGCTAGACATATTGTTGTACAATTCACTGTTAAAACGTTGTGCTTTTTCTAGCTCCTACCTGCACTGTGAGTGGGTGACGGAAGACATGGTGAAGGACAAGCGCTTTTCCGCAAAAATCAAACGTTACAAGCACAAGCAAGTTCAGAGCCCGCCTTCGTTTATCGACGTAAGCCGTAATTATATCTTATTTATTTTGCTTTTGTTTTGTTTATTAATCAGACACGTTTGTTATTATTTTAATGCATGCATTTTGCAGTTGGGTTCAGTTCCCTATTTTGAAAGTTTATTTAAATTTCTGTTTGTCCAGCTTACTTTTCACTTAGTTTAATTTGTTTTTTATTATGTTCATTTAATATTATTGTTATTATTTTCCATGTTTTTTTCATTTTGAGTTATACATGGACGATATGACAGCTTGAATTTTGATCATTTTTATATTCATTTGTACCACATTATTTGGCTTTTACTTACCATTGCTTTTTCTTCATCATTTTCCTGTATGTTTAGATATTTTTGATTGCATTTTCATCTTTCAGTTATTTAAAGTTGATTAGAGAATTTTAAACAGATCAAGTTGCTAAGTAAAATAGTAATAATGTAATTTCACTACTATTCATGAGTGAAATAGCTTCAGTGTCATCCCAATAATCACATACATCCATTGAAGGATGGCTTGACTAGTTGACCTTCTTGGTCTTTCGCCATCCTATTTCCATTGTGATAATTAAACACATTTACTTGCCTCGGTTATATAACGAACAAGGAAGTAAATGCACGTTTTGAATTGAATTGAATTGAATATCTACGTGTGTGGTTTTCATGTGATCTTTATCTTAGAAACTTTATTCGTCTTTTGCCACGTGTTTTTATGAAGTAAGCAAAATGAAATCTAATGTCTATTGCCTAGCTTGTAATTTATCCGAAATTTACCACTTTTGCAGCCGGACGAAGAGCCATTTAATCCGGACTTCGTGGTCGTTGATCGGGTGTTGGACCAGTCTATTATAAAAGATCCACTTACTGATCAACCTGTTAGGTACTACTTGGGTAAGTGCTTTATAAACTTTAGCAAATAATGGCTAAACAACAAATGTCAATGACATTCATTTTTGCTAACAGTAATGTTTAATTTTGTTTTATGTGTCAGTTGATTTAGTTGTTTTCTGGTTTTCTGATTAGTGTTTCAATTACAGTAAAGTGGTGCTCTCTACCATATGAAGACAGTACTTGGGAGTTGGAGGAAGACGTTGACAAACTGAAGATTGAACAGTTTCTCAAATTTAGAGAGCTTCCCCCAGAAGAGCAACAAACGGTGTGTAAAAGTTTTCCTGGTTTTGTATTCGTCATGCATTCAAGCTCTTCCATGTCAGTTTGATCACATGTTTGATTTTTAACTGCCTTTTTTTCTCTGGTTAAATTATGGAACAATTCCCATCTCGTTGCCTGGAAACCAGTTTTGTTTTATCAGGTCCAGAATTGCGGCACGAATCCCCAAATCCGTTCACCTAAACATTCGTGCCAGTGCAATTTACAGCGAAGCTAGTTAGATTCGTGCATGTTTTATCTGAATGTCCGAAAAATAAAATAATGCCCGCACAAATCTGACTGCTTTCCCTTTTAGCCTTACGCTGGCATGTATGCTGCCATATTGTGTTTCCAAGTTTGCCTAGTTACTTCCCTTTGGTACACTGCACTTTTCATTCAGAGTTGCACATAAAAATTATAGGATTCTACTCTTGTTGTCAAGCCATCAAGAACTCAAACTCAAGGCAGATGGTGTAAAGGGTAGAAATAGACATAGTTTTGAAAAAAATTCAGGTTTCACGTAACGAACTTTTCTCAAACATGGCTTTACAAAGAGAAGAATAAACAAAATTCTGAATGGCTTGAAACCTCAGACAGGAAATATTAGATCTCGTGCATTAAAAGGTATTAGTACCGATAGTGATTAATTCTAGTAAATTACTTTAATTGAAATTCAATCCCTATTATTTCAATAATCATAATTCGTCGTGTTGAAGTATGTAATTTAGACCTTGATTCTTTGGAATCTCATAAAATGTCGTAGCAAGCATCTGCTTGGATTCTGGCAAAATATTGCAAATTTCTCACTCGTCTTACTAGGTACTTTAACTTATTTTAGCCAAAAAAGAGACCAAAACCCGACAAGTGGACAAAGGTGGAAGAAACAGAAATATTCAAAGGTGGAAATCACTTAAGAGATTACCAACTAGAGGGTGTTAATTGGCTGACGTTTTGCTGGTACAACAGGTATGTTGTTGAGCATTTAGTTAAAAACGTAAGAGCTGTAACATCTTTTTGGAAAAATTTGTGTAAATTAGCTATGTTTATTGATGTTTTCAAGTGAATTTCTTAGTATTTTTTGTGTGTCACAACAAATGTGACTTAAATTTAAATTTGTAGTGCAATCAGTGAAACTACGTAGGAAAAAAGCTGCAAAATTTGATGATTTCAAATAACTGTTTTATTCTTAATACTCAACTGTTTAAATTTATGCCAATTTAAATTTTACAGTTAGCTTTTTAATGTATAAAGAAAAATACGTAATTAGAATTGGGATTTATTTATTTTTCTCGCAGTTTTACTTTTGGTTTCATATAATTTTTTTTGGTTTTCAGACAAAACTGCATCCTGGCGGACGAGATGGGGCTGGGAAAAACGATTCAGTCGATAGCTTTCCTTATCGAAGTGGCGAAGACGGGCATCACCGGTCCATTTCTAGTCATTGCTCCACTGTCTACGATCCCAAACTGGCAGAGGGAGTTTGAGACGTGGAGCGATCTCAACACTGTTGTGTATCATGGAACGTGAGTTTCCGTCACATGTTTATTTCAGAATTGACCTCTTTTTTGAGACGTTGAGGCACTAACTTGTTCAGAATAGATTTCAGCTGTGATTTAAGTAATGACTATTATTTTTCTAACCTACTGAAATTTTATTGATATTTGCTAGAACTGTTTATTAATTGACACACATAATTTATGGGTGTCTTTTAAAACATGAAATCTCTTTTTTGTTGTTGTTGTTGTTAGCAGTCAATAAATTTGTGGTTCCTCTGATGTAAAGTTTGTTTACTTTGCAGGGCATCTAGTAGAAATATGATTCGCGAATATGAGATGTACTACAAAGATGAGAAGGTTTGTATGAATTAGAATGAAGAACACATTTCTCTGGTTCAAGTTGTTCTATTCAGTCAATCGTGACAATTTTGTAATTACTAAGTGTGTTTCTTTACCTGTATGCATGCATCTTTTTATGCCTCTTTGTAGGTTTATCCGAGTAGCTTTGTAGCTGTGTACTCGCATATTCTTTTTTCTAGAAATGATATCTTAACTTTTGCAAAATCTTGTAATTTATTGACGAGTTTCGAAATTGGAATGGAATTACTGTTTGTACCTGTATAGCAATATAACTTTTTATTATTTTCTATTTCGCAGGGCGCGTACATACATTTGTACTACAAGTTTCAAGTTCTTATCACAACGTATGAGGTCGTCATCAGTGACTGCTTTGAACTGAAGGAAATAGCATGGAGAGTTGTTATAATTGATGAAGCGCATCGCTTGAAGAACAAAAGTTGTAAGCTCATGGAGGGTCTCAGTCTACTTAATATGGTAAGATTTATTTTATATAATAAGTGCACACGAATGATTACAAAGAAAGGTGAGCAGCAAAGCAAAAATGAAAAGTAAGGAGGAAGCAGAAGGAAGAGAAAGAAGAGGGAGTTGAATGGTTGAGTGCAGATAAGAGAAGTTTAGAAGTTTATTTGTTGCTGTTTTTTCAGTTAAAAGTAGTAGTGGTAGTGGCAGTGGCAGTGGCAGTGGCAGTAGCAGTAGCAGTAATAGTAGTAGTAGTAGTAGTAGTAGCAGTAGCAGTAGCAGCAGCAGCAGCAGTAGCAGTAGCAGTAGTAGTAGCAGCAGCAGCAGTAGCAGCAGTAGTAGCAGTAATAGTAGTAGTAGTAGCAATAGTAGTAGCAGTAGCAGTAGCAGTAGTAGTAGTAGCAGCAGCAGTAGTAGTAGTAGCAGTGGTAGTAGTAGTAGTAGCAGTGGCAGTAGTAGTCGTAGTAGTGGCAGTAGCAGTGGTAGTAGTAGTAGTAGTAGTAGTAGTAGCAGTAGCAGTGGTAGTAGTAGTAGTAGCAATAATAGCAGTAGCAGCAGTAGTAGTAGTAGTAGTCGTAGCAGTAGCAGTAGCAGTGGCAGTGGTAGCAGTAGTGGTGGTGGTGGTGGTGGTGGTGGTGGCGGCGGCGGCAGCAGTTTCAGATGAGCGATTTAAATGTATTTTCTTGAGTTTAGATTTAAGAACAGTCTCTGCTGTAAAAGAATAGTTTTAAATAAATAGTTTTATTCCATTTATAAGTTTTTTTGCTCTCAATTTTTCGCTTGTTGAGTTCATTGCTTTCTCTTTCATAGGAACATCGGGTGCTGCTTAGCGGAACACCACTTCAGAACAACGTGAAGGAATTGTTTAGTTTGCTAAGTTTCTTGGAACCTCAAAACTTTGCGTGCGTCGATGCATTTTTGGCTGAATTTGGCAACTTGAAAACCGACACGCAAGTGGAAAAATTGCAAGAAGTAAGTTCACCATTCTTGCATCTATATTTAGTTTAATTTAGAACTTAGTTTTTTGCCTTAGTGTAAACAATGTAAGAAAGTATAATGTAATGTTAATTTTTAGTTTCTAAGATCAACCGTGGTGCTTAGCACTTCTTGCGTTTTCCCTGTTTCCTTTGCATTAAAACCAATCTTATTTCTGGTGTCTAAATTACGTTGACAGACCTTTTTGGGCATTTGTTATTGTGAATGTGTTGTGGATATCCATTAGAATTAAATAGAAAATTGTAGAATATTCTGTAGTATAGTAGAACAATCTTCTTACCTTGTAGAAGTTTCGAGATCTTTCTATTTATAGATTGTTCCTTTGCAGTGATATATAAGGCGGAGCTGGCTGCTGAGTTTATTCTCTTGTATTCTCAGATACGCATTCACGTTTCCAGATTTTCACATTTACTGTAAACATTTCGCGTTCCTTCATACTTTCGTGTTGTAGAATTCTCGTATAATAAACTAGTTTAATTTGACGACGTGTTTTCTGGTTTTCTCTACGAGCCTTCCGTATTTGTACTGAAACGCAACAGAATGTACTATGGTTTGTATTTTTTCTTTCAGATTCTAAAACCAATGATGCTCAGACGCTTGAAGGAAGATGTGGAGAAGAGCCTTGCTCCTAAGGAAGAAACAATAATAGAGGTATTGTTGAAATGCTTGCACGAAATATTTTTTACATAATCCAAATATACTATGTGTACTTGTTAGAACTTCTTATTATCAAGTGTTATGTAAATTGGAGTCACTTTTCTCGGAAGAAAGTGGGGGAAAGAGAAATTTGGTACACAGGGCACGGATGTAAGGGAAAGTTTCATATGTCTTATATTTTTTATAACAGACATATTTAACAGACATCGGAAAAAAAATTGTGCCGACAATAAAAATACTTCTGTTTCCTTCTAGTCATCCGGGTAATATTTTTTATCGTGCATCCAGCCGGGAAGTTTATAATTTTTTTTATACATTCATATATTTACTTGACACAGTCATGTAAAAACGTATTTTATCAATTTAGAACGTAAAACGCAATAATTATTATAACATTGTTCTTTCCGGGAACGCAGGAAGCGGCCATGTTTTTCCACAACTATCTCTCGGGTTGCCGTTTTGTATGATGCTCAGTGTATTAGAGGCTGAAAGTATTGAATTTTCCACCAAATCGGTATATTAACGGCCGAGTAGTGTTGCCTCTTATACCATAATTATCAGAACATTCTCGTTCATGATACAAAAAAGAGACTATGCGATAATCGATAATTATACGATAATTTAGTAATGCGAAACTAAAAAACAAAGCGTGAAAAAATGTGAATTGAAAAAATTTAAAACGTTACCGCTAACCAGTGGGAAATAAACCTTGATTTCAACTTATTTTTGTATCTGAGAAATATTCCACGATTTAGCTTTAAACATTCACGAAACTTTGAAAAAAGATGACAATCTTTTGACCTCATGAGGTAAGAGAGAAACAAATTTTTTTTGTGGCCAGCCTTGGAATTATAATATTATCTGAAAAAATGTAATGAATGTGCAGCTGCCTAAATCATGCCCACGAGTAAAATGAGATCATTCGCATAAAACAGGTAATCACCATTTTGTTTCTTAGGTTGAGTTGACCAACATACAAAAGAAGTACTATAGAGCAATTCTGGAAAAGAATTTTACATTCCTGGCAAAAGGTGCTACCTGGAACAACGTACCGAATCTCATGAATACAATGATGGAACTACGAAAGTGCTGCAATCATCCATATCTCATTAAAGGTGGGTTAATTAATCACACTTTTTATTAAAATTATAGTAAGCCGCTTATTCTAGGTTACACTGATTGCATCTTCGCATTGGATTAATTGCATACAAAACGCATTCGACGATCAAATTCGATTTAGTGCTACTTTATCAAAAAACAGTCACATAGTGTTGTGAAACCACTGGTTAATTCTTGCTTATAAGAAACCTTTGCATCTAAGCGATTTCCTTTGTGCACTTAGTCATTACGCAAAGATAGTGCCATATTGCTTATTTCACTGTAATGACGATTTGATGGCTATACTTGTTGTGTGATTTTTGTGGCTTTCCTAAAAATAAGTTAAGAATCCACTGGTTCATTCTTGCTTATAAGAAACCTTTGCACCTAAGCGATTTCCTTTGTGTACCTAGTCATTGTGCAGAGATAGTGCCATATTGCCTATTTCACTGTAACGACGATTTGATGGCTATACTTGTTGTGTGATTTTTGTAGCTTTCCTAAAAATAAGTTAAGAATGATATGGGCTGTATAGCCGATTTGCACAGGCAGCTGAAAAAAATCTGAAATAAGCTTATATTGGTCATTAAATGATTTAATTGGTCCCATCGCTAGCTTCTTCTGCATGATCAATAATGTTGGGTACTGAATTAGATTTTTAGAGTTAAATAAAGCACTGCGACAGACCAAACTATAAACTTGAAAATTCTACAGTGTTTTCATGTTCTACGGCGGTGAATTTATAAACAGGCAGATTTTATTGTTTGCTTGCAGCCAGTTGCCATTTGGTTGACATGTTGGCACATGACTCTCACTAGCGGCAGCTCTTGTGTTTTGAAGAATTGTCTCATTCAGCCAGAAATTTACTGTTTTTGTTTAGTTTGCTAAATTAAAGTGATATTAGTGAAAGGTAGTTTGCACGTTAGTTCGATTAGGTTATTTAGCGGTTAGTTTTATCGATGTTAGTTTGGCTCGAAATGTTTCGTATTGGGAAAGTAGTTATATTGTGATTTGATATGAAACACAATTGCATTTGTGTCGCGTGATTCACGTGTTAGCAATTGGCTATTTTTGCCCGATGATGCGTAGCCATATTATTAGTTTTAGAATTGGCTATTTTTGCCCATTGATGCTTGGCCATATCATTAGTTTTAGAATTTGCTATTTTTGCCCGATGATGCTTAGCCATATCATTAGTTTTAGAATTGGTTATTTTTGCCCGATGATGCTTAGCTATATCATTACTTTTAGAATTGGGTATTTTTGTCTGATGATGCTTAGCCATATCATTAGTTTTAGAATTGGCTATTTTTGCCCGATGATGCTTAGCCATATCATTAGTTTTAGAATTGGCTATTTTTGCCCAATGAAGATTAGCTATATCATTAGTAGTAGAACTGGTTGTTTTTGCCTGATGATGCTTAGCCATATCATTAGTTTTAGAATTCGCTATTTTTGCGCAATGATGCTTAGCCATATCATTAGTTTAGAATTGGCTATTTTTGCCCGATGATGCTTAGCCATATCAATAGTTTTAGAATTGGCTATTTTTGCCCGATGATGCTTAGCCATATCATTAGTTTTAGAATTGGCTATTTTTGCCCGATGATGCTTAGCCATATCATTAGTTTTAGAATTGGTTAATTTTGCCCGATGATGCTTAGCCATATCATTAGTTTTAGAATTGACTATTTTTGCCCGATGATGCTTAGCCGTATCATTAGTTTTAGAATTGGCTATTTTTGTCCGATGATGCCTAGCCATATCATTAGTAGTAGAACTGGTTGTTTTTGCCCGATGATGCTTAGCCATGCTAATACGGAGAAGTCATTTTGCAACAACTTCTATGAGTTGAATAGTAACTTCTCATCTGTACTAAGGTACTGATGTCTGAGGGCACACTAAAACAAAGTGCGTTTTGTGTCGAAAAAAAAGTTATTTGTATAATCAATTGTTGGAAAAGCTATTTTATTATTTTTGTAGACGGATAATCTAATGTAAAACATTTTCAGGTGCTGAAGAGAAGATATTGAGCGAGTACTCCTCTACGCATAGTGAAGACTCCATGGTTCACCTGCAGTCTATGATTCACTCATCTGGTAAACTGGTGCTCATTGACAAATTGCTACCCAAGCTGAAAGCTAGTGGACACAAGGTGTTGATATTCTCTCAGATGGTGCGGTGTCTCGACATCTTGGAGGATTATATGGTGAAAAGAAAGTATGTTGTTTACATGTCATTCCAAGTATGAAAGGAGTGTAATATTGTTTATATTGTGTTTATATGAATGTTTACACTATTGTTGCTTTTAGTTTTCTAGATAAAATAATTTTTATGCGTAATTTTGTTTATGTTGTGTTTATGAGAACATTCACGCTATTGTTGCTTTTAGTTTTCTAGATAAAATAATTTTTTCTCGGAATTTATTTAATACTAGCAAAGGCCCTGCAAAAGATTTTGCATATAAATCCACCTCTAATTAGTAATGCACGAACATCCTACATATTGTTAGTTTATTTACCTGACACAAGGCCAGCAGCAGCTTTTACTGAATTATAGTTGTGAAATTATAAACAGAGTACAATGAAATTACGTTAGGACAATGAAAATGTCCCTGTGGCTTCTAAGCGAGAATCGCCCAAAATGGAACCGCCGATCAACTCGTCGCAACTCCTTTTGGTGGAGGCATCCCAAAACCTGACCCACATTGTTTAGCCCTGTACCTCCTCTTTGTAAGGCGGTATGTATCTCTTTCTGTGACTCTCGCCAGGCGGCGTTAGAACGTGTTTTCTCCAGGCTGTTTGGTCGAAATTTAGAAAAAATCGCGAGTTGGGTCTGGAAAAAGCCTGTTACGCGATGTGGCCCTCCCACCATTGAACGGGCTATCTAGCTATTACCGGCACTTTTCCCGGCCCATTACCAATCTTTAGAATTTCATAAGTTTGTATGCAAAAATGTGATTATCCTACAGATTATTTTAAGTACATTGCATTAGCTGCTAGCAGCAGGTTTGCCCTTGTCAAGTCAGCTAATGCTGCACTCACTGCACCGATTGCTAAGTTGTTACGTACCTACAATACATCTTACAGTTGCAGCTTGAATTAGTTCACATTGTTTTTATCAGCAGATGGTCAAGCACGTGCTAAAATTGATCAGTTGACTCAGATTATCACAAAATGGGTGCACTTTGACGATACACATAACATAATGAAAGATGTCACGATGCATCAATGTATTATTGATGCATGGGTTCAAATAATGGTAAAATTTTGTAAAATATGTATCTGAGTTACGTTGAACATTTTATTCCATTAAATATTTTTTATTTCAGTTATCCATTTGAACGGATTGACGGTTGTATTCGCGGCGACTTGAGACAGGCAGCCATCGATCGGTTTTGTAAACCGGATTCTGATAGGTTCGTCTTTCTGCTGTGCACGCGTGCGGGAGGTTTGGGCATCAACCTCACTGCGGCGGATACTGTTATCATATTCGATTCAGACTGGAATCCTCAAAATGATTTACAGGTAATCTTACCATACATGTACGGGCTTAAGTGAATTTCTTTTGGGATATTTGCTAAATTCCTAGTAAATGGGGAATGGGAAAAGATAGACGTGAAATTGAACATGTTTTCATCATCTTGACATAGCAAGACCACTGTCTGACATAGCAAGACCACCATCTGACATAGCAAGACCACCGTCTGACATAGCAAGACCACCGTCTGAATTAAATTTAATACGTTTTAGCAATAGAACTAATTTTTAATGCCTTATTTTTTACTAATGTGTTTCTGATATTTTTAGTTTGCCTAATATAACTATAGCTAATAGCTATATTATTTATAAATATATTATAGGAGCATATGTAATAATTCAATTTTTTTCTCTATTCTGTTCTTGAGATTTTTTTCTGCCTGTTTTGATAATTACATTTGAGGATGTTGATAAAGTTAACAATAGACTTTCTTTTTGATTATTCGCCTTTCTATTATCCTTTTTTGGTAAAAATCTATTAAATGAAATTAATCTTCCAATTAAGATTGCTTACTGCAAATTAATGATAAAAAAAGTAAAGCCGCAGAGCAGGACATGCCGTAAAATGAAATCTCAGTTCCCCCCAAAAAACGCCCTTGAGACAGCACTAAGTGAAACTGCTTCACGTAGTCATATTTCAGTAGCTTGCCGTACTGCAGTGCATTTTCTTGTTTATGTTTCCAGGCACAAGCGCGTTGTCACCGGATCGGTCAGGACAAATCCGTTAAAGTGTATCGTCTCATAACCAGGAATTCATACGAGCGTGAAATGTTTGACAGAGCCAGTCTGAAACTTGGTTTAGACAAAGCTGTTTTGCAAACTATGCGAGCTGGTGAAAAAGAAAATAGTGTTCCAGTATGTATCTGTTTGCATTGTATAATTGGTTCAACAGTTCACCTTTATCTCACTTCTCACAGCTTAATTAATGTTCACATTCACCTTTATCTTACTTCTCGTAGCTTAATTAGTGTTCACATTCACCTTTATCTTACTTCTCATAGCTTAATTAGTGTTCACATTCACCTTTATCTTACTTCTCACAGCTTAATTAATGTTCACATTCACCTTTATCTTACTTCTCGTAGCTTAATTAATGTTCACATTCACCTTTATCTTACTTCTCATAGCTTAATTAGTGTTCACATTCACCTTTATCTTACTTCTCACAGCTTAATTAATGTTCACATTCACCTTTATCTTACTTCTCACAGCTTAATTAATGTTCACATTCACCTTTATCTTACTTCTCATAGCTTAATTAATGTTCACATTCACCTTTATCTTACTTCTCATAGCTTAATTAGTGTTCACATTCACCTTTATCTTACTTCTCGTAGCTTAATTAGTGTTCACATTCACCTTTATCTTACTTCTCATAGCTTAATTAATGTTCACATTCACCTTTATCTTACTTCTCATAGCTTAATTAGTGTTCACATTCACCTTTATCTTACTTCTCGTAGCTTAATTATGTTCACATTCACCTTTATCTTACTTCTCATAGCTTAATTAGTGTTCACATTCACCTTTATCTTACTTCTCATAGCTTAATTAATGTTTACATTCACCTTTATCTTACTTCTCACAGCCTAATTAATGTTCACATTCTCCTTTATCTCACTTCTCACAGCCTAATTAATGTTCACATTCTCCTTTATCTCACTTCTCATAGCTTAATTAGTGTTCACATTCACCTTTATCTTACTTCTCGTAGCTTAATTAATGTTCACATTCACCTTTATCTTACTTTTCATAGCTTAATTGATGTTTACATTCACCTTTATCTTACTTCTCGTAGCTTAATTTAGTGTTCACATTCACCTTTATCTTACTTCTCATAGCTTAATTAGTGTTTACATTCACTTTTATCTTACTTCTCCTAGCTTAATTAGTGTTCACATTCACCTTTATCTTACTTCTCATAGCTTAATTAGTGTTCACATTCACCTTTATCTTACTTCTCATAGCTTAATTAGTGTTCACATTCACCTTTATCTTACTTCTCATAGCTTAATTAGTGTTCACATTCACCTTTATCTTACTTCTCATAGCTTAATTAATGTTCACATTCACCTTTATCTCACTTCTCATAGCTTAATTAGTGTTTACATTCACCTTTATCTTACTTCTCGTAGCTTAATTAGTGTTTACATTCACCTTTATCTTACTTCTCATAGCTTAATTAGTGTTTACATTCACCTTTATCTTACTTCTCATAGCTTAATTAGTGTTCACATTCACCTTTATCTTACTTCTCATAGCTTAATTAGTGTTCACATTCACCTTTATCTTACTTCTCATAGCTTAATTAGTGTTCACATTCACCTTTATCTTACTTCTCGTAGCTTAATTAATGTTCACATTCACCTTTATCTTACTTCTCATAGCTTAATTAATGTTCACATTCACCTTTATCTTACTTCTCACAGCTTAATTAATGTTCACATTCACCTTTATCTTACTTCTCACAGCTTAATTAATGTTCACATTCACCTTTATCTTACTTTTCATAGCTTAATTAGTGTTCACATTCACCTTTATCTTACTTCTCATAGCTTAATTAGTGTTTACATTCACCTTTATCTTACTTCTCATAGCTTAATTAGTGTTCACATTCACCTTTATCTTACTTCTCACAGCTTAATTAATGTTCACATTCACCTTTATCTTACTTCTCACAGCTTAATTGGTGTTTACATTCACCTTTATCTTACTTCTCGTAGCTTAATTAGTGTTCACATTCACCTTTATCTTACTTCTCACAGCTTAATTAATGTTCACATTCACCTTTATCTTACTTCTCACAGCTTAATTAATGTTCACATTCACCTTTATCTTACTTCTCATAGCTTAATTAATGTTCACATTCTCCTTTATCTTACTTCTCACAGCTTAATTAATGTTCACATTCACCTTTATCTTACTTCTCACAGCTTAATTAATGTTCACATTCACCTTTATCTTACTTCTCACAGCTTAATTAGTGTTCACATTCACCTTTATCTTACTTCTCACAGCTTAATTAATGTTCACATTCACCTTTATCTTACTTCTCACAGCTTAATTAATGTTCACATTCACCTTTATCTTACTTCTCACAGCTTAATTAATGTTCACATTCACCTTTATCTTACTTCTCACAGCTTAATTAATGTTCACATTCACCTTTATCTTACTTCTCACAGCTTAATTAATGTTCACATTCACCTTTATCTTACTTCTCACAGCTTAATTAATGTTCACATTCACCTTTATCTTACTTCTCACAGCTTAATTAATGTTCACATTCACCTTTATCTTAGTTCTCGTAGATTAATTAATGTTCACATTCACCTTTATCTTAGTTCTCGTAGCTTAATTAATGTTCACATTCACCTTTATCTTACTTCTCATAGCTTAATTAATGTTCACATTCACCTTTATCTTACTTCTCGTAGCTTAATTAATGTTCACATTCACCTTTATCTTACTTCTCGTAGCTTAATTAATGTTCACATTCACCTTTATCTTACTTCTCACAGCTTAATTAATGTTCACATTCACCTTTATCTTACTTCTCACAGCTTAATTAATGTTCACATTCACCTTTATCTTACTTCTCACAGCTTAATTAATGTTCACATTCACCTTTATCTTACTTCTCATAGCTTAATTAATGTTCACATTCACCTTTATCTTACTTCTCATAGCTTAATTAG